>SAYR01027590.1:19703-30273 GCA_004382745.1 Argopecten irradians irradians | reverse complement strand
TTACTTTTCTAAGATGTAATTGTTGTGCCATTTTGGCAATATTTAGCTTACGTATACAGTATAGAACCCATTCGTATTTCTTCTGTTATAATAATGGTCATGCATTTATTGTTTAACCATCAAAAATGTCATTAAACGTATCATTTAACACATGTGAATTATTAAGAGTGGGAGTGGGTTACAGATTTATGGCATTTTCTCCTCTATCAGCTAACTTGGTTTTGTTTGGTTGGTTGGCTTATTTCTGTTAATCTTTTTCTATGTTTTTTTTTTGTGGAATTACAGGATTGTTTCATTTATTACATTATGAATTTTCGTTTACTGTATCAATCAGTCTAAAACTGTATTAATTATGTGTCTTGTCGATCAAACATGCATAAGACTAATATATTTGAAAAACTGCCGCCCTTTCTTGATGTATACAGAGAATAGTCCTGGATTCTTCATGAATGTTTTCTTATGATGTTTAATCTATTAATATTTAATAATAATTATTTACTTGTTAGACATGTATTACACTGTTTTCATATGTGGCAGCCATGTCATACCTTTCGTGCGGTGCAGACTTGATGCGTTTTGACCCCAACTTATTGAGATATTGCAGGTATATGTTGTAAACTCTCTCATTATAAATTAACGATATTTAAATTGTATTTGAAATAAAAAAGGTTCATATATCTATTTACATTTAATGAAACGTATTATACAGAATGTGTAAACTAATAGCGGCTTGATTATAATTGTTTACTGAAAATTTCATTACGTCTCAAAGCGTATTACAAAAAAGGCCATTTTCTTGGAAGGTTAAGGGAAAAGAGTTGGTTAAATGACTGCTGTCTTTACGATATTAAATCAATGACAAGGTACTTGTTTCGAATAGTTCAAACGATTAAGAAGGTATATATAGTCACTGGCATGTAATGTATTTGTACGAGGTGGTATATATTAATAAAAATGATAAATTTGTCTGCATTCAACTCGAACATAATACCTTGACACATCCTTAAGTCGAACTGCAAGGAAACCAGTTAATAGTTCGTTCGAGGAATAATGGGTATCCATCCAAGGCAGGTCAATCAGCCAAATACTCAAATTATGATAAACCAAGTAGATCAATGACATATCGGCTATTGTGTTTAACAGTATTTTAATTAATTATTAATTATCAATTAATTGTTATAATACAACTAGCGTAAATAAATGGATAAAGTGTGCATAACAATGCTGTAAAAAAGCTATATAAAAGACCACACACCTGTTCGACAAATCGAGATGCCTGGTATAATTAATATGTATTTGATAGAAAGGGACATATTTCTGTTAATATAATGAGGGGTATTTGACGACTAGCGGTTCGAGCTATCCAATGTTTTGTTACATGGAACACACCGGCACCAACGGTCGGGTCCATGCAATTTATAAAAATAATGCCAGTTCGAGTTAGGAGGAGTAAATCTGTATATATAAGCGTATCACCTATACAAACTATTTGTTTTTTATGTACTATTATATTAAGTAGATATAATTACTTTAACTTTAAATTAATTCATTCATTTGAAACAAACTATAAGCTGGATATCGTTACAATACAATAGCCTGTTAACAAAAACAACCACACAGTATAATAGTGTCATTAAATCGTTCAGATGATTGATTTGATATCTACTTTAACGGTTAACATATGATTCAATATCAATCGGTGATGAAGCATGATAGGTAAGATACACTATGTATAATTAATAATTGGTGTTACGCAATATTTAGTAAATATAGAATGTGTATTAATTATTATATATCCGGGGATGCCTAAATAGTGTACCTAATCAATAGGACAGCTACAGCTTCAACGATAGAAACCAGGTTTGATAGCATAGGAGCTATTGTAATGTTAATAAAAAAAGAAAGAAAATGTTTCAGTCTGATAACAAAAACATCCACACAGTATAATAGTGTCATTCACTCATTCATTTTACATCTACCTTAACGGTGTGTTATACATACAATCCAATATCAATCGATGATGAAGAGTGCCAATGTGATTCTGATAGTCACATTCAAGGATTGATTGATTGGTTTATTTTATCAGGAATAAATATTTTTGTGTGAATATCCAATGTTATATTAGATATTGTTGGATTTCTATGCAAAGAATATAGTAATAGGACTTGTGGAATATTCCACTAATTTGTTTGCTTTAATATCGGGAAATTTTATTGGGCACTATTTACATAATCATAAGCTTTTCATGGTCATTGTATTATGTCTTTGTCTGTTATTAAGGGAGGGACAGATGTCTAGTGTTTACATGCAGACAAGTACCTTATATGGGTCAGAATGAAGAATGCTAAATTTTTGTATTGATTTTTAACATTGTTAATACGGTCATGTCATGAGTATAGAAAACGAAGTAGTACTCGTTATTAGCATAGAATAGTTTACACATATAAAAATGTATATACCAGGGTAAAACCAGTAGGATGCAGATGTATGTCCATTTGAATGAATTAAGACAGATTCTGGGGGTAGTTGAATATAACACACAGGAATAAACACAAAAAAATAATTCAATACATCACCGTGTAACTGTAGTATTATACTCACAAGGTCCCGAAAAAAAAAGAAGAAAAAAAACCCGTAAGAATTAGGTCACACAAACTAAAGGTAAATAAACAGGTATTATCAAGACATTAGACAGCAACTCTCCATTCAAATCGCATGTATTCGTGTTGATGCTTTTTTGCTAATAGTCCCATGTTACGGTGTAATTTAAGGAAATAATATTTTTTTTATTAATTTGTTAATAGGTAGGTTCATATTTCAATTATGAGTAATAAAGGGAAAACGCTTTTCGTCATGCAATATCTCTATCGGTGCATCATTATACAATTGTAGCATCTATACATGTCTTTGCAAGTCAAGTATAAATAAAAGCATGTAATATGGAAGAAGGTTATGCTTTCATCTATGCCGTCGTCTACCTTGTCCCTATACGTGTAGCTCACTTTGATGGAGGATTTCACTTACTATATATCACACATTGTTTTTATTGTCACGTACCATTACGGAAGGTCGATTATGTTCATTGAATTCATCATAATTACGTTAATGTAATGTTCCATCAATGTATTTGTTTAAAACGTCTTTAATGTAAAGTATATACACTTATAAAAGTATTCTGAATAGGACGACTATACTCCAGTATAACATCAGTTATTAGTCATTTTAGTGCGCCTTTTTATTTAATGTATTTTAATCAGCTTGAGTTCGTTAAAGATGCTCCACCGCCGACAGAACATAAATGATATTCATTATTTGAACAATAATTGATGTTAATCGTGTATATATATATATGTCTAGTTCACACAAAAAATTAATATAAAATAAATTATTTTACCTTTGGTGCATTCGTAATCAGTGCTTCATTCCATATAGGATATAGTTCAGAGGAATTTTTTCGGGATGCAATTAATTATTTTTCATATTTTTAACTTGTAGTAAAATCAGAAGCTCAAACTTTTCAAAGGTGGTAATGGTGTAAAGTAAATAACTTTTGTAACTGAAGAAAAATACTAAATCGTCTGCTTCCATTTTTGATAGTGAAAAAATACCATTCGTCAGCGGTGGAGCATCATTAAGAAAACAGAAATGAGTTCATATTATATGTAATTCTTAGAAAACGTTCCACAAATCAATTTAGTATCCAATTAGGAACATGTCTGACCTTGGCAATATCCTATCAAACAAGACATTATTCTAAAAAAAGTTCTTAGGTTTCCATTTTCAAAATGTTCGAATGTTTTCTATAGTAGGATTCGAAACTCATATTAATTAAAATTTTAAAATTAATTTGTAATTCAAATGAATGAAAATCGTCAACTTTATAAACTAAGCTTTAGGAGGATTCACGTACATGTCATTGATGTACTAGACATTGTTCATTCACAATGTTGAGATAAAGTTAAGAAGTGTTTTCATATTAATTATGGTCACCGGCTTTAGTATAATTATTATGCTAATACATGTTTATCTTCCAGTATTCTGGAAATAGTTCGTTGGTTTGTGTTTTTGAAATACAAATGTATCCAACTAGTATGATATAAATCGCGTAGTTCCTTCGAATGGAGCATTTAATCGAAATATACAAAACACTAACAGCGAGTTATACAATGTACGACGTTAACGAGATAACAGTGACAGCGAATAAAGAATACTCGCACAGAAATAGTAGTACTGTTCCCAATGGTTGTTTAAATATATGACAATATTGTGTAATATATAACAATGCAAAAGCAGAACAATAAAAACACCATACATAATGTCTGCTATTATACAGTTTTTCTCTTCTCCTTTTCTGCGATCGACACATTTACACATGGCAAACGTTAAAACAAAACACGTTGTTTTATTATGTTATTGATACTATTTCCCACTTTTAATACCGTTTGATTAAGTTTATGCCAAGCGATTACCTACTCTTTGAGCTAGCGTAAAGTCATGACATCAGTTATTTTCAAATACATCCTTGGTACCTTAAATTGAAATGTATGTGAAAATAACTATCTATGTGCACGAATAGGTCGCCAAGACATCCTTAATATGGTGTATAGTATATATCAATTTTGAGTTCTTTGAATGCAATGCGTTTTAACGCAGTGTTATGGAAGTGAAGTGATTTGCTATTATTAATTAAAGTGCAATTCATGACCTGCATTAAACATGGCCTGTTATAACTCAGAGGTGTCATGACAGTGAAGACAAAGTGACATTTATACCGTATATAGGCTGTTGTTTCATTGCAAACTTCCTCGAATAACACATCAAAACGATATGTATGGAACACTGCCAGAGAGTTCAAAGACGCTGATGAGTTATTAAACATGTTTGATTGGATAATGGACGAATGATAATACATGTTTAATTAAAGAAACAAATAGATCAAATAAAAGAGTAATTTTGGTAAGTAATAAGTCAGATGATGTTATCAAATTAGTTTAAATATAATTAATGCTCAGCATTCAGAAGATGGAATAAATGTATCCGCTGATAGAGGGCGGTCTGCTATGTATGCGGTGACAGAGGGATACACATATATGTATAGTCAATTATGACAATTGTTTGTTACTATAATTGTAAAGAGATAGTTTGCAGACATTTACCAATTAAAAATAATTAAGTGCTGGGGCCATAATTACAGTGGTTTAATGACATGATTGCATCCAAAATTAACAGACATACAGATTGATCAAACTTAATTAAAATATGATTACACTGAAGAACTCGCTATTGGAAACATCAGTGTGAAGCATTTCCCTAGTGTTTACATACACACAAGTACCTAATATGGGTCAGAATGAAGAATGATAAAATGATATTGATTGATTTAGCATTTATTTATATATAAGTCCGAATGTTAAATACGTTCATGAGTATAAAAACTAAGTATTAATCGTTATTAGCAAAGAATAGTTTTTACATGTGTATGCCATGGCCAAACCAGTAGGCATTCAAGGTAGCCCCAGACATGTCTTTACAAGTATCAATAAACGCATTTGGGTTGGGAGTGGGTTACGTTTTCATCTATGCCGTCGTCTAATTTATGCCTATACCTTTAGATCACCCTTTTAATCTTCCTTCTATTGTTGCAAGACTAGTGGAGTGGCTAAGCATGAAAATCGTTCACATTTTAAAGAAAGCATGAAAGGACATCAGGTTGTAGAAAAAACATGGACCCCAAAAATTCTCGGTCCCTGGCGACCGCCATTTCGGTTTTCAAAATGGCCTCCAAAACACACCTTCTGCGACCCATATTTTACGTTCCATGCCAGCTAGACCCAAACTTTAAACGTATACACCCATATTATTGACGCTTAGGAATATTCTGATGGCGTTTTACTTCATTGAGAAGGACCGCTTTTTTAATTTCAAGATGATCGCCAACATTGCGAGCTATACTTTTATAAAAATATATCTAATTAATTAAGCTTACTACGTGAGAATATCCATACTTTTGAAGTGTTTAATAAATAAATAATTTGATTCATATTTTAATTTATACGCCAATGCTGGATTTCAAAATAACCGCCATTTTGAAATCCAACATTGCTGTATAAGTTCAAGTTGTTTCCCTATTTATCTTTAAAAATCAAGTTAACACTCTTCAACGTTTACACCGATATTATTGATACTTATTAGGGCTTGTCACCAAATGGTGAAAAGACCTGTTGTTTTCGTTAAGTTTCTTATTTTTATTATTATTATTATTCCTGTTTTTGTGAACGCTCAATCGGACAAACGGTAAGACATAGGATACAAATTATTCCAGTATATTTAAGCCATGTAACTAGAGGTGATCCATGGACAAAATTAAGTAGGTCAAAAAATCCAATATGGCCGCCATGACAGAAAACCTTAAAACACAAAAACTGCTCTAACTCAAAAAGTATGAAAACTTTTTGAAATCTGGAGGTATTTTATTGTAGGAAATGGACATATCTAACTTGTTTTTGTGATATGTTATTACAAAATATGTCTTGTTAAAAAGCTCGCTACATGTCAAAGTTTACCTAATGTTACTATCTTTAGATTGTTTTTCATTATTCAATTTTCGTCCATTTTTTTGCATTACATCGATGCAATATGTCATTCTAAAGGTTTTGATGTCTTCAAATATAATAGCCCACTAATTAGTTTTTTTATGACGTAATTAATATTTAACTAAGAATTTTTGGTAAATTTCGACAATTATACTTTAAACATCTCTGATTTCACCAGTCCGATTAAGCCCAAACTCACACACGGTCTTCTACTTATCAACGTGACCAATTCTTGTTAATATGGTGTTGATTCAAATTCAAATATGGCCACAATGACGTCACTTCCGGTTTAACCTAGATAACCATAACTCATTAACCACTGAACCAATTCCTTTCATTTTTGTATATGTTATGTAGAATAGAATACTGAGAAACTTTGTAATTGTACATTTTTCTCTAAAATGTCAACTTCCGGTTAATCATTGACTCATAATGGAAATTCGCCGTTTTCGGTGAAAATCACGAAAACAACTTCTTGTCAAATTCTACATGGTATAAAGACTTCATATTTTGCATGAAGTAAGCTTAGGTAGTTGACTATCAGGTTTGAAAAAAATAAACGAGTCTGACCTTCATCCCAGGTCACAAAGTGCTTGTGATTGTAGAGCTATGAAAATGATCCAGTGAAAATACAGCTCATTGAGACAGCCGTAGCTCGTTAACCACACAGCCAACTTCTTTGATTTTTGGATATGTTATGTAGAATTAAAAGCGAAACAATTAACTTAATGATCACTTTTCTGGTATACGTGAATTTTCGGTTGTAAATAAAGGTCAAAATTCAAAAGTGCAATTTTTGGACAAAATCACTAACAAATCTTCTTTTGAAATTTTAGAAGGCATAGACACCTACTATTAGGCACGTAACATGCTGACATAAATGCCTACCAAGTTTTTCAATATGACCTATATTCAAGGTCACAGCGGCCAAAAAATATAAAATATCCTAATGATTTCTTTTGAAGTTATGTAAAGCCTAGAAATCTTATATTTGGCCTGCAGGATGCTGAAATAAACGGCTGTCAAGTTTGTTTATATAAATGACCTTGACCGGAATACCTTTTAGGTGAAAAGCCCGTCAAATTGTCCCGGTGACAATTTCTAGTTATTTTTATTACTACTTAGGATCATTCTGGTAGTGTTAAACTTCATTTAAAAAGAGGCCATTTGTATTCTAAGATTGCTGCCAATATACTACTTTTACCTATATCTATATATAATAATAATATCACAATTGGTTTTGCTGACTTTAACTTGATCAAAAAACCTGCAAACACAGTGAGTATTGATATTTCAACGTTTCATAAAATATAATTCGATTCTTATTTTGAATTTCAAAATGGCCTCCAATCTGAAATTCAAGATGTCCGGCAGTATCAAATTAAAGGTACATAAATAAACAAAACTGGCTGATAATTTCGGAAACTTTACGTAAAAACTTGCTATTAACTTCTTCTCCAAATATTAGACATACCATTATTCTCTGAACCAATCTGGATAGATAGATTAAATACAAACGTTAATTTTCATAAAGCGGGTCGCTTATGATCTCCGACGTCGTCCTTATAAATACACTGTGATTAACTTTCACAACGGTCATTAGAAAACGTTTAACAATTTCATCATTTCGGACCGGTAGCGGACCTTTAACTCTTGCAGAGTACAGCAGCCTTGAAAGCATGCCCCACACCAATTTTCATGCCAAAAAGGTAATTATAGTTTTAGAATGAAATTTTACACGATAGCATTATTTGTCATTCTTGAAAGAACACTCGAACAAGAGCTATATCATGTAATTGGAAACAGCCTATCCTGATGGAGATCTTCACAATGTCCTGTTGGTTTACCTTACACTGTCTACAAATGCAAGATGTACCCAAACATTATAAAAGATACTGTGTGAACTCATTCATGTCATTTGGAAGAGAGATAGAATATCAGATAAACTGAGGTGTTTCCGAAAGATTCAAATTGCAAACAAAACAATAATATTTGAGGATCATATCCTTTTTGTATGTGGAATGGAGGATCGTATTTGCCATATGAAAGAGAATCATCATGGCGGCTAACGAATATATTTTTGATAAAGCAAGAAGGCAGTTAAGACTTTAAATGGTTTATTATGACTGCAACTATTTAATGTATATGGATGATACCATATCACTATCTCTCACCACAGCAAGGGAGTATCAGAAAATATTTAAACAAACGTCCTTTTAACAACTATGGTCATGTAAGGACGGCCTCCCATATATTCGGTGTTTTGCGTGTATGTTGTGCGAGGTGCGTGTTTTGACAGACTGCGATATATTCATGTTGTGTCTTCTTGTATAATGGAACTGTTGCCTTTTTTATAGTGCTATATCACTGAAACATGCCGCCGAAGACACCAACCAACACACCCAACCCGGTCAAATTATACTGACAACGGGCGAACCAGTCGTCCCACTCCCTGTATTCTGAGCGCTGAGCAGGAGCAGAAACTACCACTTTAATGGACTTGTATCCGAAATACTTTGCGTGATGGACATTTACCCTAATATCAGAAAAAAGAAAAAGAAGTGCTAAATGCAAGGATAGCATTTGTGTTTCTGTGTCCCTGGAAAGTGTGGGTTCAGGTGAAGACACTCTATTGTTAATATCAGATAACATGTCAGAGAAATTATTTCGATGCAATTCTGAACGACTCCAATAACATCAGGAGGCTCCACGTAAGGAAGGACTTCATAGCAAGGTTTTGCAGCCAAAGCACGGATATTTGCCTCGTCTGACATGACCCATTGTAGTACGTCAAATTGTCAGTAGTAGCACTAGAATAAGCCACAAGCAAGTCCCGAGGTTAGTCATGATGACCGCTATGTCAAAGCTTTATAAAGATAAGCTTATCACCCCATGGTAGAACTCCCAATTTCATTACTGACTTAGGAGATAAACTGGTATAGAGAACAATAAGCCTTCAAAGAGAATATATATATGGGCATAAAAACGTGCAAATTCTGTAGATGATTGACAAGACTGGAAACCACATAGACAGAAAACTAACTAATCCAAATATGATATTGGTCATCTGGAACCTTGGATTTTAGTTCTGGTTGACGTCGATATATGACAAAAGGTAGGAGCGATACCTGCATGCAAATGATTGTGCCACCAGGAACTCTTGTGCGTTATACAACCCCATCTCCTTAAAGAAAGTATAGCTATTGCCCTGAGAAAATGCTAAGTAAATTGGCAGACATCTTGGAAAACGTCAACAACAAAGAAGTCGTATTCACTAAAATAAAGTGCTTTAATCACATTTGCTAAAGGTAAAGTGCGATGGCAGATGTATATGTGATCTGAAGAAGGAATCCATATATACACATGAGAAGATTTAACGTTGTGTTCTTGGAATAAGGTGAATTGTGTTTGTCTAGATGTGTTTATGGATGACTTGACAGTTCCATAGGAATTACACTGTGAGGAAGGATTTGAAAGGAGGGAGACGAAGGGTTGGTAGGAGATATCAGTAATCTAGAATGTAGGAATGGGTGTTCCTGTTTCCTGCATGTTCAACGTAAAAGCTATATTCAACATTGGAAATAATGAAGAATGACAAGAAAGCCCATGAAGGATGATCCTCTGGTGACGCCTGTAGAGTTGCAATTCAGGGTTTTTCCAATATCATTCAAGGCATATCATATGTATCAACATGTTAAGAGTGGTTACTTCATCGATCACTTACAGAGTGAAATACGTAAAACATATTTTTTGTTAAACGGCCATCTTGGAATTCAATACGGCAGTCATTTTGAAATTAAAATAAGAATCAAATCATTTATGTATCAAACAATACAAAGTATCAATACTCTCACTATATTTGCAGATGTTTATTTGCTTAAAGTCAGCTAACCTAATTATATGTATTTATTCAGATATAGTTCGCAAAGTTGGTGGCCATCTTGAAATACAAAATGGCGGTCCATCTATATGAAGTT
>SAYR01027590.1:0-19602 GCA_004382745.1 Argopecten irradians irradians | reverse complement strand
AGAGTGAGATATGGAAAACATATTTTTTGTTAAACGGCCATCTTGAAATTCAATACGGCAGTCATTTTGAAATTAAAATAAGAATCATATCATTTATGTATCAAACAATACAAAGTATCAATACTCTCACTATATTTGGATGTGTTTATTTGCTTAAAGTCAGCTTACCTAATTATATGTATTTATTCAGATATAGTTCGCAAAGTTGGTGGCCATCTTGAAATACAAAATGGCGGTCCTTCTATATGAAGTTTAACACTAACAGAATGTGTCTAAGTATCAATAATATGGGTTTAAACGTTTAAAGTGTGGGTCTAGCTGGTATAGAACATGATATATGGGTCGCAGAAGGTGTTTTTTGGCAGCCATTTTGAAAATTAATTTGGCGTATCTTGTTTTTATGTCACATTACAGAAGGTCGATTATGCTCATCGATTAATTATGTTAAGACACTGTTTTATCAATTTATTTATTTAAAACTTCTCTATTATAAAGTACATGTATGCACACTTTAAAGCCATAATGAATATGACTATCATCCGGTACTCTAGCATCCGTTATTCGTCTTTTATTTACTGTATTTTAATCAGATTGAGTTCGTTAAGAAAACAGCAATGGAAAATTCTTAGAAAACGTTTTACAAATCAATTGATTGTCTGATTAGGAACATGTCTGACCTCGTTAGTATCCTATCTATATAGATATTGTTCTAAAATAGTACTTAGGTTTTCACTTTCAAAATGTTCGATGTGGTTTTCTAAAGTAGGATTCGATACTCACATGAATTAAAATTCTAGATTAAAACATAATTCAAATGAATGTTTGGGGAATTCTACGTAATCGTCTACCTTATAAACCAACCTTTGGGAGGATTCAGTTAGATGCCATTGATGTAATATTTGTACACTGTTTATTTCACAATGTTGCGAGTGTTTGATTTTGGTAATCGAGTTTAGTGTAATGCTTGTGCTAATACAGGTTTATCTACCAGTATTCTGGGAATAGTTGTAAGGTTTTTGTTTTTTTGAAATATTCGACTAGTATGACATAAATCGAGCCATAATGACAGTGGTGTAATGTCATTAGGAGAGTCCCATATGCATCCCCCCAAACCTCGGAACCAATATTTTTCTTAAGCCTTATGGCCCACTGATCACACAAATCAAAATGTTAACATTGCATAAGTTGGGGTAAACGTCCGGTTATGACGTCATCAAGATGGCCGCCATCTCGAATTTCATTGAAAAGTGAAAAATAGTCTTAACATGGATATTTTAAATCCAATTAGACAAATGATGTATCAAAATGACCTCTTATCAATCAATAAAAACAACAACAAAAACCAATGTTAACATTGCATAGAACTTCCGATTTTGACGTCATCAAGTTGGCCGCCATCTCGAATTTCACTAAAAATTGAAAAAATAGTCATAACATTGACATTTTTCAACCGAAGTAGACACATGAGGTATCAAAATGACCAGAATAGGACATCAAATACATATCAAGACCAAATAATCCAAGTTTGAAAGCCCAAAATGGTATTTTTAGCAAATTTTTCATATTTGGCTTGACTCAGCAAAATGTATTCCAACAACAAACTATTATTCGTAATTAATTAGGTCACACACAATAAAGGTAAATAGACACGTAATACCCAGACATTAAACACTCCTACTTCCTATGCAAATCGTATGAATTCGTGTTTTTGCTACATATATTTTGCTAAAAGCCTCATTTTACGATATCATGTTAGGAATTTATTTAAGTATAAGTAATAAAGGGGAAACGTTTTACGATGTGCAATAAACCTAAAGGTGCTTTATTATAGTATTCAAGGTAGCCCCATAATGTCTTTACAGGTATCAATACACGCATGTGAGGTGGGAGTTGATTACGCTTCCATCTATGCTGTCGTCTACCTTATCCCTGCACCTTTACCTCACTTAAGCGTACTAATTATCTTTCTATTATGTTGTAATACGTACATTGTTTTTATTGTCATGTAACATTACGGAAGGTCGATTATGTTCATTGAATTCAGCATAATTATGTTAATATGTTTATCATTGTTTTTCCTTTGAAACTAATGTAAAGTATGTATCATTAAAAATCATAATGAATAGGGCTATACTCCAGCATAAAATCCGTTATTGATCTTTTTAATGTGTCTTTTATTCAATATAATTTAATCAGCTTGAAAAAAAAACAAAAGTGAGTTCAAATTATCTATACCATTCTTAGAGAACGTTTCACAAATCAATTCAGTATCCAATTACGAACGTGTCTGACCTTGTTAATATCCTATCAAACGAGATATTGTTCTAAAATAATTCCTAAGTTTTCATTTTCAAAATGTTCGAATCTTTTCTTTGGTATTACATAGTACAATGTGGTTTTAACAAGTAGGATTCGATACTCACATCAATTAGAACATTATTCAAAATAGTGTTTGGGGAATCCTATTTAATCGTCTACCGTACAAACTTAATTTGGGGGGAGGGGATTCACTTAGATGCCATTGATGTACTAGACACTGTTCAATCCACAATCGGTTTGTCAAGCGTTTTTTTATATCAATTATGGTAGCCGTCTTTAGTATAATTGTTATGCTAATACATGTTTATCTACCAGTGTTCTGGAAAGAGTTCTTAGGTTTTGTTTTTTGAAACATCCGACTAGTTGTAAAATGAAATTATAGGTCACACCTTAGTATCATGGTCTGATCATGTATACTCATTTAGCTGCACTGTGGATGTAAACATAATCATTAAGGCAGTAAATGTTTTTGGCAGTACTGCCGAAAATAATTCTCATCTCCTATTTATAGTACTAAAATTAAAACGTATGCATTGTAAGTGTTGTTATTCTCAAATATTTGGGCAACCTCTGTGGTGAATAGCAAGTTGAAAGTTTTTCTTCATTCTTGGGTATGACAATTACGACACTTATTTCAGGTATGGAAGATGTATTTTTTATGACTTTAGCACATGACGACAGCTATATTGCTATATCTAAAGGAGACGCTATTTGATTGGTGAAACTATGCGATTTGTAGTTAAAAAGCGAAGGTTAAAACAACATTATTTACGTCAAAAACCTTACCGAATACCCCGCAGTATAGTGTTTAAATGATTTAGCAGTTTAAAGTTATACTTATTTCGTTTTGGATAAAAATAATGAGAATGAACAAAAAATAAGTATAGTATATATAATAAGTTTTTCTTTGTTTTCATACCAAATCTGGCTTTCTTATTGGCCTAATATTTTTTGCATTACCATTATGAAAACATCCCCGACGTTATCATGACGTCATACTAGATATATTGACGTTGCGTATTGATTCGGAAAAAAAATCTATTGAAAAACTACTATAATGTTACATTAAAACATACTTTATTGTTTCAAGTAGAGTATAAATTTAATTATAAGTATTGATGTTTAAGCAAAAAAAGATTTTTTTTAAATTTTATCGCTAATTTTATCGCGGATTCACACAGTTTTTTCATACCCCGATAAAATTAAAAAATAGTGACATCAACGCTTAAATGTAAATAAGTAAATAACACTGATTCATTTTTTGTATTTGACTCAAGATATGCAATGTTGAAACAACGTTTTCTATATCTTTTGACCTAAATTTGTGGATATACATTCGGTGTATGTTGTATATTTCCATTCTGTATCAGGTATTTGTAACTACCATCGTTTTCAATATTATGACAGTGATCAGAAAAGTGTATGTATCCATCTATGTAAACGTCTCCCATATTTGTGCTAATAATACGAATTAAAATATCGTATATATTAGTTTTTATTCTTTTAAATTTCAATTAGATATAAAGTACACTTATATTTCTATTACCATATTTTATTTTGGGATTAGGTATAAATTAATGGTCATCGCGTAATGATCTCAACATAGATTGCAAAAGACTGTCAAATAAAACTAATGGCAAAACATAAAAAACACTTCCAGCAGCTTGTTATACGTTTTAAGATTTAAAACTATATGAGGATGGAGAAAACGTTCATTAATACACTTCCACACCCACAATGAAGGACAAAAACTTTAAAACCAACTACTAATCCTAATTGAAAAGACTTGAGTGTTAATGTTATCGTCGATCAAGGGATAGTATCACACATGTCTTTCATAACTATGCTGTTATTCAACATATATTGTTTGCATAAAAAATACGTTCCTTAACTTTTAAACTCTGAGGTATGTTAACGGTGTTGTAATGTCATCGTTATAGGCAATGTGTTCATACATACATGTAAACTGAGACAATTATTAACCAATATTTTAGATTTTTTATAAACTAAAACTGGAAGCAGCAGACTTTCATTCCCAAACATTCTCAAACATGTCCAACATATAATAAATCATAACTTGCACATAAACAAAGTCTTAACAAAATGTACCTGATGGAATTACGTAGTTTTAACATTTCACATAACGCAAATCGCACCAGTTTTAATTACCTATTTTAAATATTAATCAATTTAATTGTAATTGTTGTACCATTTAGACAAAATTAGGTCAATGATCATTACCCATCTTTTCTTCTATAATTGTCTTTTGTTTGTGGTTTAACGATCAAGACTTCGATTAAGATAGCTCACACAAAATAATATATTTATCCCTAGGTACATTTAATATGTTGCACATTTATATTTACTCCAAACCTCACATCAAGCTAGCCAATATTCCCAATATTCCTTACAGAGTACTGTCGAATTATACCAGCAACAAAATCAAATATTCCAGCGTTTTATTATACTTTTATATGATTTGGAACTATTTGTGGACTTAGAATAGGTTCATTGAAATACACTTCTACTTTCAAAAGGATGAAAAATACTTAGGGATACTTACAGTAAGCGATATACGTATACGCATACGGAGACGCTTTTGACTGGGATCGATCAGTATAGTAATGTTTACTATCAATTATATAAAATTCTTTACTTCCCACATCTGTCGAGGCTGATTTTCGACACAGTGTTACAAATATATAAAGAAGACAGTATACCTAGATTCAAGGGCCTGTTGATCGATCAAAAATCACTTGTTAAAACATCTGATACTTTTTTTTCGCGCATGCACTTTCGTTTACGCATGTACAAATGCAACGTTTTTGACCCGAGTTATTTTTTTGTTAATTTAATTTCGAAATATAGGGCTTTTTACAATAAGCTGTATACGAATACGCATACGTATACGGATACGGATACGTATTTATATGGAGTAATCATTATTTTTAAAGTTTGTTGTGAATATACAATTAAACTAATAGTATCGCAATTTATTTCGATTGGGTTCATTGGTTGTGAATATATTCGCGTGTATTGTCCAATGTAGTCTCTGGATATCTATCTGCTTGACCTAGAATGCATGATCGTTGCATAAATATCGTTCGTACCTGGGTGTGCTACCGTAAAGGATCGTCACTGTATGCTTGTCATTAGTGTGGTTCGTCGAACCCGTCATGTCGCAGGGCGCTAAGTGAAGAGCGACAAATTGCCTTGCGACAGTGCGCCAAGAGTAGAGCGACAATGTGTCATGCGACAATGCCTCAAGTAACAAACACACTGTCGCGTGGCACATTGTTGTATGGCGCATTGACGACAATTCACCAAGCGAAGATCGACAATATGACACAGCGCCAAGTTAAGGGCGACACTGCGCCAAGATGAGCGAAAATGCGACAATGTGCAATGCAACCGTGCGGTAATGCACCATGCGACAAACATACTTTCGCATTACGGTGTGACGCATCGTCGCAATTCGCCGAAATTAGCCGTTACACTAACGACTTGCGAACATTTTTATTCCTACATTTACCCATAAACGGAGAAAGCAGAGTACATTTATGACCAAACGGGAACGGATTTAGAGAACATTTATGATCAAGACACTCACAGAATAGTTCAGTATATTTGTAGATATTAGTATAATATCAGATTTACTATCTTTAAACTCGAACATATAATGTCTGACATATATCACGAATAATGATCGCTCCCCTTCAAATACGTATTTTTTCATGATTTCGCTCAACGACCATATGTATTAGTTCTTATTCTTCTGGGTTTCAATTCATCAATTTTGTTTTGATACATTTTGTTTTTCTTATACCTTTTTTGTAGCTGTGGTGTGTATCAATGGTCATCGAGTAATGGTATCGACAAAAACTAATTATGTATTTACAATCAGTTTTTATTGATCCTTTTAACTGTTTAGTTTTCATTATATTGAGTTTCAATTTATTACCAAGGGCATCTCTTTTTCTAGTACTTTAACCTATTTTGGGCTGCGGTGTCTATTAATGGCCATCGAGAAATTATTTCGACAGAGATTAATCATGCATTTTTAATAATTTTGTTTTCATTTACACTTTTTAAATGCAATTGTTGTGCCATTGTGGCAATATGTAGCTGACTGATACAGTATATTACCCATTATTTTTTTCTCCTGCTGTAATAATGGTCTTGTTTACTGTCGTGTCGGTTTAACCGTTGACGATGACAGTGATGTACTCGCCGCGCATCTTGCACAATACTATTGCATACTGGGTTACAATATGATTCTAAACGCGAGTTGATTGGTTGGTGGGCGTAGTTTATATCGTGTGATATGTGTGACCCACGTGTGATAGATATAACCTGAACTCATCGGATATTACCGTTTTCATAAGAACTGCAGGATGTGTCCATACTTTCTATTACCCGCAGTTTTTCTCTGTTTGTTTCTTTATCAATCAACTTCTTAATTATTAAAGTACTTGTTGCTAAATTTCTTACAGAATGTGTCGTTTATCAAACATTTAAGGCAAACCTCGTACGCTCGTAGATATATCTTACACTGTTATCGTTACTATAAGCCTTTCGTGGAAATGCAGTAAATTGCCTCTAAATTCTCAAATGGTCGATGGAACCGTTTGCGGCGTATGAACATTCCTCTCCAATAAATGGGTCATTATTTTATTTCAGTTTATTCTATAAACTTAAGACTTCGTTGGTAATTTTGCTTGGGTTCCGATAAACAGGTAAATGGGTCAAATGTCCTGCGTGCAGTCACATTCTTTAAAATCTTGTGACAACCTCCTCTCGTAACATCAGTTTTTATTTTACTAATCTCATGAAAAAGATAATCCTTTAGTTTATTATGAAGATCAAGCAATTCACGACGAAGTTTACTGTCCGTCAGTACCCCGTCAGCATAAGATCTTCCACACACGTTTTTTTTATCAGGCGCAGCCATATTGCCTTTCAAACTCTAGAACATTGTCAGATAAACTCCGCCCACTCGTTCTATCGCCTGACGTCGGGTAGGCTATCTAAACTCCGCCCCTCCAGACAATTGACAGAACCACTCGACCAGTTGATAATACTGTCGCTCAACATACTGAGGTATTACATCATTCATTTTGTCAACGGTTAGACCGACATGACAGTAGCCATCAAAGACGTAGCTAAACGTATAATTAAGCACTTGTGGATTGTTAACAGTAGGGGTGGGTTACGAATCCATGATATTATCTACTATACCAACTAACTTTGTTTTGTTTGTTTGTTTGTCTTTTTTTCTGTTATTCTTTTTTCTATATTTTTATTATATTACAGGATTATTGGTCTCTTTCTACTATATTGCAATGCACATAAATAAGAACCTTTGAAACTTAAGACCTCAGCACATATCACTAATGTTTTAACAAAACCACTTAATATACACATATTTATATATATAATCGTTTAGCTACATGGTTTGGTCCTATTGATCTTGTGTTGATAAGTCATTATTGACTCACAAATCTTGCGACAAAGACATGTACACCGATAGTTTGAAAATACTCTGTTGCTAACATACGTATACATATTGTATCTTATTTAATTCATTGCATTATGATTTTTCGTTCACTGTATCAATCAATCTAAAACTGTATTAAATCTGTGTCTTTTCGATCAAACATGCATCAGACTACTATATTTGAAAAAAAAAATAAAAAAATCGTGATATATACAGAGGACATTCCTGGTTTCTTGATGAATACCAGATATATTTCATCGAGTGAGGTGGAAACTCTGATATTTTTCACGGGATTGAGGAATGTTCTATTGAATACATTTCTTTGCACGCTTCAGTTTACAGAAGACCATCTAGTTCCGCCAAAGTTATTTGCCCTTGCAATTATTACATCGTATGTTTATGAGCAAAATATGACGTCATGTTTGTTCACAAACTAATGAAGTAAAAATTAACATAATATCTCTACTGTCAACTGTGAAAATATATTCTCCGGAGCGAAGTATATGGCTTTGATGTTCACTGTATAAACTTATATCTCACTGCGAAAAATGTAAGGATGTGTTTAATTATGATTGTTGTTTTATATATTAATCTTTCTAAATTGATATCAATTCTGTGTCTTGGCGACTTAGTAGGGGAGGAGAAATAGGTTCCCAGGTAGCCCTCTTGTAGTTTATCGAAACATGTTTTTTTAGGACCGGTATGATGTCTAGTTTCATTTTATGCTTGTTGCCATTGACAATTAATGTTCCATGGGGGTCATATAGCGGCCATCTTGGATTTCAGGTATCAAAAATGGCCAAAATGACACATTCGCATATATGCGCATAGATAGAGAACCAGGCAACATTCAGAGGCAAATACACACATTTTTGATATAATTGAAACATGCTAAATACGATTAAATCATAATAATGACGTTACGTCTTCTCAGTTTTGTGAAATAACGGGAAAACAATAGATTTTTCAGTTTTTTTCCCTACAAAACCGATAAATGTCATAATTTTTATCACAAGTAAAAACAAAATGATGGACAAATCACCATGTAACAATCATTTCGAATTGCACTAACCCTTGTGTAAACATATGTGTACTATAAAAAGATAGATCACATCAATGAGGCAAATAAACACATTTTTAGATTTGATTGAATCATGATGAATACGATTAAATCATAATAATGACGTAACGTCTTCTCATATTTGTGAAATGACGGGAAAATAATGAAATTTTCAGTTTTGTTTTCCCTAAAAAATCGATAAATGTCATAATTTACATCACAAGTAAAATACTTGATAGACAGAACACCTTGTAACAGTCATTTCGAATTGCACAAACCCTTGTGTAAACACATGTGTACTATAAAAAGATATCTCGCATGAGTGAGGTGGGAACAAGAGAGGGACCCCCCCACACACACACACCGAAAAGAAATTGAAGAAGAAAAAATTGAAAAACAAAATCAATATAACTCCAAAACAGAACTGAAATTTTGTTTACCTCAATGTTACGATTGCAATGACTAAATGAAAGTGAAATTCACCGATTACCCATATTAATATGCAAAATGGAGACCATAAGACGAATGAATGTATATATTCATACTTTATTTCTAGTTGGGAAAGTTATTATTTTCCTAGATAGTTTGATATCATTGTAATATTATGCTTGGGCGAATAGTCAGTGTTAGGATTTGTAGCATAATTGAATAAAAGTGTATGAATTTAATATGTTTAAGGAAAAGCTTCGTAAAAGTAGATCATTAACACTTTCTAGGAAATCAAGTGTTTTATATTATATCAGCTTTGACTTCTTTGAACCTGATGGGAGGAAATCAGTATGTCCTTTCATTTTACAGTTCAAACAAACATTTCACATTTAATAAAATGGCTTAAGGCCATTGTTCAAATGTCAAACCAATGCACTAATTTTCCGTACAGAAATTTGAAATAGAACAATATGCGACCATGCAATGAAGGGATGTTTATAATGATAGATAATTTGCAGTTGAGGACGATTTTTGTCCTTAATATCTTACTTATTTTACTTATCAACTTTTTTAATGGATAGCTTCATATTTAATTATCTTCATTTATGCATCAACATATTTACATGTAACAAGTCAACAACCATACTAAATGAATGAGGCCATCCTGACAGGTGACAGGATATTTCTTAATTCAGCAACAAATGATACTCCGATACACGTATCATACAAACCTCGTATAAATTTATTTTTTATCAAAAAGTAAATAACCGAAAAGCCAGTGTGGAACTATGGCTGCCATCTATCATTTTTTTTTATTCAATAGACATATAAATAACACTATGTTAAATCTAATATATCATTCTAATCTTAAACACAAACTTCCAACGCTTTCACATTATTTACAGATATATTCATCATTTATTCATCAATTCCCCTCAATCATTCCTATCTATCTAAAATAAATTAATGTTTGTTATTGCAAATAATTAATTTACATTGTGTATATATACCGGGTAGTTAATATTGCCATCACATATCTCAGGTAAGGGGAGACAACTCTAATATAAAAAATCGGTAGAAGGGAAACTACTCCGTAGCACCTATTCTGACATTATATTACAAATTGATATACATGCTTTCTTACTTATATATTCAGTGGTACATATATTATGTAATGTGATTTGTTAATATGTACTTTCTTCTTTTTTAACATTTTTAACTTCTAATCAATCCATAAGCAGTTTTGAGGAGTATGAAAAAAACACAATTGTTTTGAAATTGACATCAACAACAAGGGGAGTTAACTCTCACATATACTTGATTAAAAGAGTAATTACAAGTACATGTAGTTCCTAAGTCACAGTTTGTGTAATTAACGTCGGTATTTTGAAACTATCAATTCTTTTTTTTCCTTTTTGTTTGAATTTTATGTATACGGACCGATTATCTTTAAGTAATTTTTTTTAAAATTTGAAATGTTGATGTAGGAGAATATGATTTTTTTTTATTTTTTATATTCCTGATCTCCTATATAACCCATTTATTTGTAAGTATGACTGTGCTAGATATTGCATTTTCAATAAATTATCAGTGCAGTCACCGAGCATCATTTTCTCCTCATCAATATTCCATGTCATATTTAGAGTGTCAAAAATGTACTTATTGTAAAGATTAGCATGTATTATGTCTATCAATTATGTTGTGAATTAACAGTTATAAAACAAATGGGTTAAGGTCTCATTCTCAGTTTTACACATGACATAGTCCATCGGATATATTGATTAGACTTAATTTGTTTTCGGTACATGTTACCTTATATATACTTTTCCATTGAAATTCTCTCATTTTATTTGTAATTGCATAGTCGGTATTTCCAAAAAAAATCCAATCATTCATCCAATCTATTTCCTTCTGAAATTGAGTATTCCATTTAATCTCTTTTGGTCTTATAATGGATGTAGTAATAGTATGCAGGGTTCTTTTGGCTTTATAACTTTAAAATGATTTACATTACAAACACATCTCTAATTTATTGTTAATATATATATATATATGTTGTTTGTGTTCTGGATCTGGTTCTCTAGGTATACCTTTCTTTACTTTAGAAATCTCGGCAATCCAATTATGATTAAATATAAGTTTCCTTAAAAGTTCTTGGTTGTTGATAAAGTTTTTTTTTCTGTTCTTATCCCATATGTCCGACACTTTAGACACTTTATCATCTTATAATCATTTTTGGCTATATAGTCGGTGTCCACATGTGTAGCATACTATAACAAAAGTCAATACCATACGTTCAAATGAAGGCTTTACATTAGGACAGATTAAGAATTTACCAAGACATCGTTAATTCGGTCTATAGTATACATCAACTTTGGCTTTTTGTAACACGAGGTTATGGCGGTGAAGTGTTCTGATATTAACATTGAAATTGAAATGCATGAGCTACATTAAACATAGACTTTTATAATACGGGGATAACATGGCAGTGTAGACAAAATGTTATTTACACCGGAGACAGAGGGATATAATTTGTTATTTCTGTTGCCTCGAAAGAACATTAAAACGATATGAATGAAACACTGACAGCGAGTTCCAAGACGTAAATTAATCAATGAATATTTGTGGGTAGATAATGCGCTGAGGATAAAACATTTTTGCTTAAAGAAATAAAACTCACAAATAAAAAGAAAAACAATTCGGTAAGTCGGATGACGTTCTCTGATTACTTTAAACATAATTAACGCTCGATGTTTACAATTAAGAATATGTAATAAAAAAATATAAGAATATCTTGGCAGAGGACGTTCTGGTAAGTATACGGTGACAGAGGGATATACTTATTTGTGACAATTGATTTAACTGTCCTTGTAAAGAGATAGTTTGCAGACATCTACCAATAAAAAGACCAAAGTACTTAAGTACTGGGGACATATTAACGGTGGTGGAATGACATGGTTACTTTCGAGGTTTATAGAGAAGTATAATCATACTTAGTTATGTTACTACTGAATATTACGCTTTTTTGGAAATCATCAATGTGATGTATCTCCCTAGTGTTTACATGCACACGGGTACGTTATATGTGCCAGAATGCTAAATGGTATATTGATTTAAACAATTATTCAAAATGTAAGACCGAATATTATTAGTATCTACACCAAATCTTTAATGATGGCATTAAAAACGAAGTATTAATCGTTATTATCGTACCTCCAAATGATATACATATATTAGGACCAAACCAGTAGGGTGTAGATATATGTCAATTTAAATGAATAAAGACAGATTTTGGGCGTAGGTTAATATATTCTAGTATTTCACTAAATTTATTTATAGTTTATTACAGGAAACATACTAAAATATTTTCTTATCTTTTTTTGTTATTCTACATCATGTCACTGACTGTTGTAGTTTGTATAGCTGACTAAACCACTTATTTCTCATTAGCACTGTTTTAATCGTATGATAATTATTTGTAAAATATAATATGCATGTGTGCATGTAAGTGTGTTTGTATGCATGCATCTACAAATGTTGTATATTGCTATGCATGCATGCATATGTTTTGCAGTGCTATACCATTATATGTCATGTTAAATATGGGCATGTACAACCGTAAAGTTTGATGTCTGAGTGTTGTGGGTAAGTGCGTTTGCATGTGTTTGTTTGGTGTCCATTGATGTACATTATGTAAACCGTTTGAAAATGAAATAAAAACTAAAATAAAATAAAACTAATTACATCCATCATTGCTAATATAATGTGTACTGTAGCTTTTTAATATCGGGAAAAGGCAATATTTAAGGGAATATGTCCACACGACAAGGAACACAAATACATTACCATAAAAGTATGTCCTTATATTGATAAGTGTTATAGCACAATTAAAATGTCCGGTATCTGAAGAGTAAATTAATCTAATAATTTAGATTGTTTCAAAATATTTGTGAGGGGGTAAATATAATTACAAATGTTTGCATGCTTTATTGTATAATTTGTATTAGTGAATTATCCAGATCCAAAACATTAATATTAAACATGTTTAATTGTTTAGATTTATAAATGTATATATTCAAAGTTAATTGTACTTACAATATGTATAAAGTGAATATCTTTTCCATTGAGCCTTAACACATGAGATTTATATAACATATGTACATGTAGGTGATTGAGTAACAGTGACGGACGGACTGTATGACTTATAACATGTTTCTCATGTGCAAAAAAAGATCGAGGAAAACTCCCCTGGAATGTGACGTAATAATCACTTTTGGCGTCGAGTCGTACCCATATATAGCGTAACAGGAGTTTCTTCCGCTAAATGGCGTCGGGATAATCTTTTGTGATGTCATTATTATAGTCGGCAAATATCTGGCGGAAGGCAGCAAGTTTACTGCGATCAACGGTGATCAACTGCAAACTTCAATTTATGGAAAACGTTCAAGAATGCCGGACGGGCTGCAATTTATACACTATAGGAGTTCTATCATTCTACACTGTTACCAAGAAGCCTTTGGATACTTACCATATTAATTCTTTTGTAAACAGAACAAATGCAAATATCATCCTGTTTTTTTGTAATTAAGTCTTTTTGAAGAGCTGGGTTGATATTATGTTAGTGTCATATAATCAAACAGCTATCAACCTACTTTCAGGTGCATATGGTGAGTTATCAACAATCGAAAATGATATAACCCTCGGCCTCCGGCCTCGGGATATATCACTTACTCGGGTAGATAACTCACCGTATCCACCTGAAAATAGGTCGATAATTTATAATATCAAGACAGAAAACAGCAACTCTCTATTCAAATGGTATGAATTCATGTTGAAGCTATTTTGCTGATACTATCATTTTGCGGTATCATTTTATAAAATAATTATTTTTATTAATTTATTAATAGACATGATCATATTTCATTTATTTGTAATAAAGGGAAAACGCTTTTCGTCATGCAATAAATCTATCACTGCATTATCATAGTATCTATACATGACTTTTCAAGTCAAGTATAAATAAACGGTGTGTACGTACGTCAATACTTTAATAAATGATTTCTTAAATTGTTACGTAAAAATTCATTGTATAGTCACAAACTTTGTAATTCACAATGTATCAAAGATACAGACTACAGGAAAATATTATCTAATTAAAGCTTATTTTTTGCTGAACTCCTCGACAAAAAATCCGAAACTTTTACTTCTGTGTGGATTTTCTTTTATAATTACATTCGAGCAAAAGTTATTGTACGATTAACTTCACTCAAAAGTAATCATAAAAAAATCGTTGATTGCCTTTTCCTGTGACCTTCGATGAAAGTGATAGCACATCAGTAATAGTACAGCTATAAACAACGGACTATTATGACGTCACACGGTTTAGAGCTATAAAATATGCATAATCGGGCGGTCAGAATTCTGGACCTCGATATCGATGGCTTTCAGGTCATTCCGGTCGCGCGACACGGAGAGCTTTCTACACGTACTAATAAAGCCATTTCCAGCATCAACTGAAACTATCATTTTTGACTGCACAATTCCTTTAATACGTCCTTTTCTATTGTTTGCATGGCTTGGTACTAACAAAGACTTATGTTTTGGAGATAACTCTTAGATTTCCGTTTTATGAATGTCCAAGTAGTATGACATATATCGCGCAGTTCTTAAGAATAAAACACGAAATCGGAATATACAAAACAGAGTTATACGACGTTTACAAGATGATACTATGCGTGAATGAAGAATAAATCGAGGCTAATACTATGATAATACATTTTTTAATTTATCTTTTTTTTTGCGATCAGCACATATGCACGTTGTAAAATAAGTTCATTTTAACATTGAAATGTCTGTATTTATAATATACCTCATTTCATAATGCCGTTCGCTGAAGCATAACCATGGAATTAAAATTATATTCACATGATTCACTGGTACTTTAAATTGAAATGTATGTTGAAATAACTTTTATAGGCACTAATGTACGACTGTAACATTATATTATATTTTTGTATTTCAAGAAGACTATTTACGACACCTGGTGCGAATACATATAAATTATGTGCTATAACAAGAACATTGTCTCCTCAGTAACCTGTTTACATTCATCAGGTTCTATTGAAGAATTTAGCTGTGAAAATCATTCAAATGGACAGACAAACGTGTATGTCGACTTAAAAACATTAATTGCAAAACATAATCTATACTCTGCTTTTATGTTTTATGCATAATTATAACAGTTTTTATGTTTTTGACTGTAGTGCATAGACATGAAATGTTGATATATTTTCCTACATTACATACATGTACTTCATATTTTTCCCCAGATTTATTGATACACGTTGTATATAACTGGTGTGTTTCCGATTCCATATCATTGGTTTATCTATGTATCGTTTAAATCTTACCACAGTGATTTCATTTCAACAAATTTTATTGCAAATAATATGCAAATGGATTTGGCAACAGGCAAAGCCTATATTAGCTATCTCCAAACAAATCCGGTATAGTACAATTATCAACAAAATATTATAACATTTAACATTACATTATGAATGAATATTATTATTAGTGTATCTCCCCAACCTTTCATAGTAGAAAAATCTAAATAAATATTTTGGTTTCAGATATATATTCTGATATGCATTGCAATAAATATGTATTTTTGACTTCATCACAATTGTCACAGCCATGCAGTAAAGTTGTTGTGTTAAAATGCGAGTGGGGAATATTAGAATTATGTATTTTGGTTCTGAGTGATGATCTTTGTTCATTAAATAAAGGACATATGGAAGGATAGTGTTCGGCTGTTTCATCACCAAGGCCACAAGAACAAATTGGCGAATCTCTCAAATGATCGCGAAATAGGTCAGAATTTAGATTGCTAGAGGAATTTCTGAGCTGGCACAGAGTAATATTCATAATTCGAGAACCTTTGTTTATAAAGGTATTTGTTATATCATGTTCCATTTTACTAATATTAAAAAAGGAGTGTTTTAAATTGTGCAACAGTATTAACATTCGATAAGTCAAAGTTTAAAGTGAAAGAATAAAATTCTCTAAAGGTACTTGGAAAAAAACTAGTATAGTAACTTGCAGTTCTGCACATAGGAATATTAAAATATCTTGTCATCCTTAGCGGATATCTCTCATTTCGTGCTGATATAAAAATGTTTGTACAATATCAATCAAATGCTGTGGAGCAAAGCAACGGAGTATCTTAAACATAAGAATAAGTTTGTGCTTTTGACGCCGATCAGAGAGAGATTCCCAAGCTAGTTCTTTATAAAGTATATCATGGGAGGTACCTCTGTGCAATCCCGTTATAATCCTAGCGGCTTCTAAGTGAACAGACTCTAACAGAAGTTTACATTGTTCAGTACAGTTATCCCATAAAACATCAGCATATTCTAAAATAGGTAAAATATAACTTTTATAAATGTTTAAAAGAGTTTTACGTGACACTCTTTTTTAATGTTTTTTAAAATATGTATGCTCTTAAATGCTTTCTGGTATACATAATCTATGTGATGAGTCCATTTACAATCGTCAGAAAGTAAAACTCCTAAATGTCTATATGTGCTAGCTGTATGAGCGTGTTATTGTCAAAGTATATATCGGGATGAATGCCGTTTCGTTTCCTTGAAAATATTAATGATTCAGTTTTAGTGGGGTTAAACTTTATGTCCCACTTCAGGGCCCAGGTACTTATATTCGAAAGATTTTGTGAAAGTGTATGGGCAGCATAGATTTGGTTATTATCAATTACTTCACTAATCGAAGTGTCATCTGCAAACAATTTACAATCACTAGTAACAATATTAGTTATGTTGTTAATATATCATAGAAAAAAAAGGGCCTGGATCCCTGGAGGACTCCAGCGTTAACAGTTTTAAAGGTAGAAAAAAATGCCTTCAGTTAAAACACGTTGCTTCCTATCAGTAAGATAATTTCTAAACCACCCTAATAATTTCCCTTTAAAACCATAAGATTCTAATTTAAATAATAGTCCATCATGCCACACTCTATTAAAGGCTTTACTTATATCACAGAAAACAGACCGAACTTATTTCCCTTTGTCTAATGAGTTAGTGATATCGAAAGAAGTTGGTTCACAGTTGAATCACCGGGAATGAAGCCGGACTGATGTTTGGTGATTACTTCACAATCACGTAGGTAATTATAGAGATACTTAAACATTACTTTTTCTATTATTTTACTGAAGCAAGAGGTGATAGAGATGGGACGATAGTTGGAAATATCATTTACATCACCTTTCCCTTTGTATATGGCATTAATGTTAGTAGCTTTCCATGGCAAGGGAATACAGCCGGTTTCCATAGTTTTATTGTAGAGAAGGATAAGAGGAATAGAAATAGAGGGTGTCAATAGTTTATGAATTTTGGGACAATACCATCAGGTCCCGCAGGTTTCTTTTCATTAAGATTAGAAAGCTGATCTTTGATATCCTGTTCAGTAAATACAATATTGTCAATCTTAAAAGGAAACTCGGGAGGAGGGGGAAGAGGATCAAGATCATTAGATGAAGTGGAGATTGAAGAGAAGTATGTATTTAGGTGTTCCGCTTTTTCAAAAGCATGTTGGAGAAAAGACTCATTATGTTTTAGAAAGGGGATAGACGTTTGCTTATTATCAATTTTTAACAAAGATTTAGCAATTTTCCACCATTTATCTGGAGACAAGCTATTATTATTTAACGATGATTCAAGTTTCATTAAATAATTCTGTTTTGTTTCTCTAATTAGGTTAATAGTTTCATTTCGAACTAATCTGTACCTTTCTCATTGAGTAGGGGAATTTGAATTAATATTTTTTTTGTGGATGCGGTTCCTCTGTCTAATTTTTAATCTAATCGTGTTTGTAAACCAAGGCTTATCATTCGGTCGCACTGTAACTATTTTTTGTGGTACATGGTCATTTATTTGTGTGTTAATTGTTTCAACTAGAATATTATTAAATTCGTTTACATCATTATTTTGTGACATAGATATCCAGTCAATATTACTAATATTACCATTAATCCTATCAATATTAGCACCATCATATTCATATATCGTTTTCTTATATGCAGTTTGTCTATATACTGAAAAAGATATACAAAAGTTAATAAGGCAATGATCACTGCAAATTGGAGCAAGAACATTTGTATCCCTTATAAAATGATTGCTGTTAGATAGAACAATGTCAATAGAAGAAGAAGAGGTGGGAGTAATGCGAGTGGGTTCTTTAATAAAACTGTTTCGATTATGTTTTGTAAGTAAACGGCCTAGATGAGAATGTGGCTGAAGGTTTGACATATCAACATTTATATCACCAGTTATAACTACATCAGTAATATTATCATCAAAAACAATAATTAACATATCATCTAATTTTCGCCAGTATTCTACACTAGATTCTGGTCTATATATACACCCTAGTAAGAACTTATGGCTATCTACTAAAACTTCTGATCAAATAATTTCAATATTGTTTCAATACTCCAAATCTCTTCTTTGCTTACATATTACAGTATGTCTTGTATATATAATAATGCCGCCACCAAATCCTACCACAGTGATCAAATTATTGTCACGTATTTACCTAATACACTGGTTAATCACAAATGATTATTGTTATAGATTTAGTAATTCCTCAAATTGATTTCATTATACACAATAGGTGTAAATTTGGTAAACGAAAACACACGTATCCATATAAACGTCTCCCATTTTATGTTTTACTAATTTCGCTGTTAGTTTTTATCCTACTAACTTTCAGTTTATTATAAGTAAATTTTCTTTTTATAATACCCTATTTCATTTTGGGCTGTGTTCTGTATTTAATGGTCATCAAGTAATGGTACCGACAAAAATTAATTATGTATTTTAAGTTAATCAAGTTTTATTGCTCCTTTTAATTGTTTAATTGTTATTCTGTTGAGTTTTATTTTATTAGCAAGGACATCTCAGTGTGTATTCAATGGAGATTGAGAATTGATTTCGACAGAGATTAATCATGCATTTTTTAATATTTCCGTTTTCATTAACCCTTTGTAAATGTAATTGGTGTGCCAATTTGTCAATATTTACCTTAATGATATTGTACATTACCCATTACTATAATAATAGTCTTGTACTTATGGTTTAACCAGCAAAGACGTCGAATACTACAGCAGACACTACACTTTATGCATTTAATCACATTTACAAATATTAAAACAAGTTAACCCATAAACTATATTTCAGAAGTGTTTACTCCCAATTTCATGCCAAGCTACTTGTTAAAATACTTC
>SAYR01027476.1:0-15290 GCA_004382745.1 Argopecten irradians irradians | reverse complement strand
TCATAAGGGAGCCTGAATGGAATTTTTAACCCAAATTTGGCCACAGACTAATCCTTGGGGTAAAGGGGAACAGAAACTTGTAATAAATTTTGAGGCTGCTGGTCCCGACCGGGGGCAGGGAGGGGGCGGGGGGCCCATTAGGGGAAATAGAGATACAATCTCCCTTTATAAAATCGCTACTGTGTATGAATAGAGTCTGCATGGAATTGTAACCAAATTTGCCACAAACATCCTTGGGGGGGAGGGAACAGAACTTGTAAATAATTTTTGGCTCTGGTCCCAGGGGCGAGGAGGGCCGGGCCCCAATAGGGTTAATAGAGGTAAATCCTTTATAAGAATCGCTACTAGTTCTAGAGTCTCTTGAATGAGAATGTAACAAATTTGGCCACAAAACATCCTTGGGGAAGGGGTAACAGAACTTGTATATGACAATTTTTGGCTCTGGTACCCCGAGAGGCAGGAGGGGCGGGGCCCAAATAGGGGTAATGAGAGGTAAACCTTTAAATCGCATACTAGTCATAGAGTTCTGGAATGGAAGTAACCAAATTTGGCCACAAACATCCTTGGGGAGGAGGAAGAACTTGTATAAATTGCTTGGTCCCAGGGGGCCTAGGAAGGGGCGGGGCCCCAATAGGGGTAATAGAGGAAAATCCTTTAAAAATCGCTACTAGTCATAGAGTTTCTGAATGGATGATAACCAAATTTGGCCAAAAGAGTCCACTTGGAGGAGAGGGGGAACAGACACCCGCTGTATACAAATTTGTGCTACCTGGTCCACGATGGGGGCGAGGAGGGCCGGGCACCCATAGGTAAAGGGATGTAAATTAGATCCTTTAAATCGAGCTACTAAGAGTTCAATAAGCATGTTTATGAAGGAATGTTAACCAGAATTCATGGCACACCTATAACAGAGTGTTGTATCAATATTGTCTCTTGGGGGAAGGGGAACAGACCTTGTATAAATTTGGCTCTGGACCCACCGGGGGGCAGGGGAGCGGTGGCCCAATAGGGAAATAGAGGTAATCCTTTTAATTCCACTACTTGTCATAGTTCTGAATGAATGTAACCAAATTTTGGCCACAAACATCTTGGGGGAGGGGGAACAGATACTAGGTATAAATTTTGGCTCTGATCCCCAGGGGCAGGACGAGGGCGGGGCCCAATAGGGGAATAAGGTAAATCCTTTACAATCGCTACTAGTCATAGGAGTTCTGAATGGAATTAACCAAATATTGGCACACAGACATCCTTTTGGGGAAGGGGAACAGAACTTGTATAAAATTTTTGGCTCCGGTCCCCGGGGGGCAGGAGGGGCGGGGCCAATAGGGTAATAGAGGTTAAATCCTTTAAATCGCTACTAGTAATAGGAGTTCTGAATGAATGTAACCAAATTTTTGGCACAGACATCCTTTGGGGAAAGGGGAAAGAACTTGAGTATAAATATTTGGCTCCCGGTCCCCCGGGGGCAGGAAGGGGCGTGGCCCAATAGGGGAAATAGAGTAAACCTTTAAATCGCTACAGTCCATAGAGTTCTGCATGGATTTGTAACCAATTTGGCCACAAGACATCCTTGGGGGAAGGGGGAAACAGGGAACTTGTATAATATTTTGACTCTGGCCCCGAGGGCAGGACGGGTGGGGCCAAATAGGTAGGGAAATAGAGGTAATCCTATTAAACATTCCTTGTCCTATATTTTTGATTTGGGATTGAGTAACAATTTGGCCAATAAACAATCTTGGAAGAAGGGAACGAACTTGTATAAATTTGACTCTGACCCTCTAGGCGGAGGGGGTGGGCAATAGGGATTTAAGTTTAATATTAAAATTCCTTCAGAAGAACATGAACTGTATTCAAGAACTTACTTGCATCCAACCAGGTGAGCGATACAGGCCCTCTGCCTCTTGTTATACTATATATATCCTTTGTATGTTTGCTAGGGATATAGAAGCAAAGACATGAAACGACCTTACGATAGTAGGGAAGGATAGGGTTTTCTCAAACATTTCATGGGGGTCTGCGTATGATACTAAAATACATTAGATAGCGGCAGGGTAGAGCCGGCTGTGGCCCTTATGGCAGTTATTTTCGCGGACCTGGCATCTGTGACGAGATGACGCAGGGGGAGGAGTATGCGGCTCGCGGTGAACAACGTAGGCATGTTCTCGGCTCTCTCCCTCGAGGATGAGGGGAACCGGGGGGGTCAGAGTTATTGGCTCGGCGTACGCCTTTACATGTCCCCCGGCTGCTGGAACGATGGGTTCATTTGAACGCCCACGGGAATGCGGACGGTAATTAATTTTCAATGAGTTGCAGCCACTACTCTATTCGGAGAATTAAAGAACAATTAGGAAGGTATATAGCAGGGGTTGGGGGGGCCCACATAATACAATAGGTGGGGGAGGGTGGGATAGGTTGTTAATGTAGGTGTAACTGGTGGTAATGTAAATGTTAAAGTTGTAAATTGAGGAGGCGGGCGACCAGGGGCATGTAAATATGGACTGTATATTAATTGTAGTTAGTTAGTGAGAAGATCATGGTGGGTTGGGGGTGTCTCTGGTGGTAAGAGTTGATATGACGCAACACCTCGAGATAACCTCTAACAAGGACTTCTATTCAAAATGGTTTGGGGTGGGGTGGTGTTGTGCGGTTTAGGCGTTATTCTGGTCCACTGTGGGGGATATGGTTGTGGGTGGTTAAGAGTTGAATACGACCAAAACACGGGGTTTTGTACTCCAACGTGGTGAGACCCTAATTAGTTTGGGAGGGAGCTAATAATAAGTCAACAGAAAGAGTGCTCTGGTCGACTCCCAATTTTCATTATCGAAAGTTGGGTTGAAGTAAAAAATCATAAAGTGGCTTCCCAGTCTTGTAGGAGTCGTTTAGGGCCAGGTGGAAGATAACTTTGTGTTTTTGTTAATTGTATGTTTTGTATTTGTGTCATTTTTTTCCCTATAATAATGTCATAGTTTTGCTTTCCATTTGTTCTATAAGTCTGTGTAACAAAGGAGGGATGGTGTCCAAGGCAGAAAGAAAAAATATCTAAGGGTAACTTTTCTGATTTGGAAAGTCGCTAAAGTAATTAAGGAAATTTTAACTTGGTTAAAAGACTCTGGGACTTGTTCTGTGTTTTTTTATTATATAAAGTAAATGGTCCTGCCGGGGGATCAATGTAGAACCCCACAAGGTTCGATAACAAGCAAAGGATTATTGAACGTTTATCTATAATCTTAAAGTTTTTGAGGTGTACAGGAGTTCTCGGGGACATGGAGCCTGAGAACTTTGTTTCTTCTCCATTTGGAAAAATTTTGACTCTCTAAGTCTATTGTTTGGAGCTGAGTGGTTCAGCTGGAAAGGTGGTAACGCGATTGGGGCAAGCTATTATTATGTTTGGGTTACAATCTCAATTGCTGATTGGATGTCTCATCTTCATAAATAAAATTATTATGGTCCTCAAACCGATTGGGTAATACTCAACAACAGTCTTTCTATATATCATTTACTATAGTGAAATAAGCGAGAGGGTGCCTGTTACAAATTCTTTTTGCCCCATTCTCTCTGCGCTGAATTCTCCAGTCTGCTGCGGGGGTCACTTGGCATTGTACATACCTCAAGGGCTGGTATACAATTGTATATATACGAGGCATCTGCAGGTTGATTGGCTAAGGGGGCTGTAAAACAGGTATAACAAGTAGAAAGAAAATTACAAAAGAAGGGAATGAAAAACACACCACTGCCCTAAAGCTATATACTTATAATCACTACTTAGACAGATGTGAATTGATGTACATTACGTAGAGAAAAAGATGATATTTAAGGTGAGGTCTGAGAATTGTAATTTTGCTAGCCACCATCCCTGCGCCTTACTCCTCTACAAGGGCACGTAACTTCATGGTGGCTCCTGCTGAGCTGTCTGGGGGTTTTTCATAGGGCTTGTCTCTGACAATACTACATTTAATACAAGCAGTAAGGTGAATGTTTCGGGTACGTACGCTGGTGGTGTTACGAAATAAAGTATTAATAATTTAGAGATCTGGGAAAAAAACCCATAAATGATAAATAAAGATACACGAAGTACTGTGTAATTGGTTGAAAAGAGAGAGAGAGAGGATATGTATCAGGATGCTTGATGATAAGACAATACTTTTCATTGTCATTAAACCTTTTGATAGCGCTAGCATTTGTGGTTATTTAGCAAAGAATAATCAATGTTGAACTCTTAGGTGATAATTAATTACGGTGATACTTGTACATGTATCTAAATACTTTTGTGAGTGATATAATAATTGGTGTACTGGCATTGGGGATTAATCTGTTTATTTTAAATTCCCAATTCACACTTCGGATAATTGTTATTATAGAGAGTTCCACCTCCTTATGTTTTTTTTGGTACTAATTGCGTGTACAATGTGTTGTTGGTTTGGTTTTTTTTGTTGTTGTGTATGCATGTTATGTGGACGATTTTGGGCCAGTGTAGGAACAATTGAATAGGATAAATGACATGTTCTAGCTCCTGTTTAGAATGGCCACGCGGTATGTTGATGCAGGTTCTCAAGCATATCATTGAGATTTTAGTCACGTGCAGTAAGTATATTAGTGTGTTGAGTGGTCACGCGCATCTCACTGCTTCTAGGATGTATGGTTGTAGAAGGACAATAGAGATGGTTAAGGGTGTTTTCCTTTTTCTTTTGTTCTTTTTTTCCTCATCAGGTTGAGAAGTTTATCCTTATTAATAAGTTGCAATGTTATGCTTGGTTGGGCAAACTTTTGGGATGGTATTGTTTTTTTGTCCACCTATAAGACGGAGTCACACTTACTTAAGGGAGATGTGGACATGTGTGAACTTAAGGTTATTGTCTTTCCTCACAATTACCAGATCCCCTATGGGATAGGTTCTTTAAAATTAGCGGTGTTTTTTTTTCCCCATCCTATTTTTTTTATTCTATTGTTCAAAGGTATTTCGTGAAAAGCTGGGATAGGAATAAGGTTCTTTGAAATTTAGTTTGTTTTTTCCATTCTATTTATTTTATTCTAGTTCGAGTTCGATAGAACTGGGATACTTCCAAATCCGGAAATTTGTGCATCTTACTTTTGGCTTTAATATGTTCAACTTTGTTTAGGGAACTTTGTGGGTTTATTTTTTTTCCAAATTTATCCCTTGGATCAGTTTTTTACGGCGTACGGGTCACAGGCCTGTCTAGGTGGTTGGGGGTATGTAACGGACGCTGGCGGTGCGCTTCGGTTGCACTCAGTGAATATTCCCGGGAAATTAAATTAAGACTGGACGGGACTTTGGCGGGGAATTTGCTGTGCACGAGAATCTTGGACTAGCGCCGAGGCTTCAGTTTATCCGGGCTTGAGAGGTAGGAGGTTGTGTTTTGAAAACCTATGAAATTTTTATATTTGTCCGCCGCATCCTTTTCCTAATTTGTCTGGTATCGTATAGTATGGAAATCGGTGTTATCGATTGGTAGATGCATCACATATACTGGTTGGGTGGTGTATTTTTCGGCTGGGGTCGTCGATATTTTTGGCTATATTTATGAGTTTGAAATACTTGTGAAATTGGGTGCAATGTCGGAACTGGCGATGTCTCGCTTTGAGATCGGGTTTTCGTATAGTTTAAAAGTCTCACTCTTGTGTTGAGAGCCGTTGGTACGGGCTGGAAAAGAGTGGGAGCCTCCTGTGTTGAGTTTCGGGGTTAATCCGTTAAGCGAGATATTTTGGAATCTTCGGCTAGAGGGAACGGTGGTTTGTGAAATTGGGAGGTTAAGACTAAATGGATATCGCCCGGTGTGTAGTCGCACGGTGCTCGGTAAATCCTTTCATTGGATGGGTAGGAGTTAATCTGGGCTAGCGAAAAACGTGAGAATTTAGGTCACAAAAATTGTCCCATTGTTCACAGTACTCGGTGGTGTATTTAAGTTTGGGGCGAGGCAGGCGTTGTAAGGATTGACATACTATATTGCGGGGAAATATGATAATTGCGGTGTTTAAATGAAAAGTGTGGTTTTTTTTCATCGAGAAACAAACGAAAGATACCAGAGTGAAACAAATTTAACGAAACACATACTCAGCTGGTTTATTAGTTGTCTCGTCTACTTTCTCGAATCATGAAAACAATACCAACGAAGAGCAAGCACGTTTAAGGATATTCTTTGTGTTCCCTACACATTGATCAGATTAACGGTAAAAAGATTGAATCAGCCGTCTCATCTTTCCAGACTCTACTTGTACTGATATTATTGTACAGACATACAGACTTCAGCACGACCGCATCGCGACTGTGTCAGACCCTTCAAGCAAAAAGACAATTATAGTTGCATCAATCTTCTTACTTATCTTTAGTATCTAATAGACTTCCGTCGTAAGGCCAATTTACAGCAGATCTCTATTACGATTACTAAGCTCAAATTTGTAACTTAGGAACATTTCCTAGGCATGTAGATACACATTTCGACAATTACTGCATTCTGGTCCTCAAGGTAAGTAAACGCTCAGATTATCTACCGGAGAGATCCAAGTCAGCACGAAATACCATGAAATTTCTTTTTAAATCCTAACACAGGTCATTAACGTAAGTTCATTGTTATATTGTTCTAAATTTTCTGTCTCTATTAGCATTGAAAAGCGTGTCAATATATTTGTATTGTGTATTATTTTCCAACTTACTTCCACATGCCACGACGAATTGAGCCGAATTTAGAAGTTAAGAATATCGCACCTGGAATCTAATTACTACTTTCACAAACGTTCTGCTTGAATCTAACCAATTACTTGGAACATCCTTGTACAATTAAATGTATTCTTCACACGAACACTTGTCTTCTAAGAACCAACCATCCAAACGCCACATATGAAATACATATAGATTAGAATTCCTTTAGAATCAGCTGACTAGAATTCATCGTAATTCTGCATGATCTCAACAAGCTAGTGTGTATTTCAGTTACTGATTCATTGTGATGTGCCACACACAGAAGTCAAATTATATAGAATTTTTACTCTCACCTGCTATGAGCTACTCCTCCTGTGTTGCAGAAGAAATGTGTTCCCCAATGAATGGTTCATAATTTCAGAACATTGCAACTCATTTTAGTATAACCAAGATTACGACGGATTTACATGTCCTCCGTAGACCTCTTTTGTATTTTACTATACAATAATGTTTCCTGTTGATGAGTCACGACCGTGTCGGGTAACAATTGTTAATTCACATCACACCTTAAGATCATACTCTATGGAATATAACTGATCTCACGCTTAATTACGTTAACTCAACTTGTCCTATGTGTCTGATATTAAGACACTTAATGAGACTTAACTCATCATTTCAACCGATTATCTCTGTGTGCGTCATGTGAGAGATCGAGTAAGAAACAACCATCTCTGAACTGTCAGATGTAGGACAGTATAGAGATTCAACGATACTGTTCGGAGAACTATCCTTTCGGTATGAGCAGTTACGCACAATCTACTTGATATTCTCACCACGCTATCGGGAAGCTGAGACGCACAGTTAGACATCACGAATTATCATTTATATTCATCACTATCGCATTATACTATCATCAAGAAATCGAACCATTAGTACATACCCACTCACAATATACTACGAGCAGCATATACACATGATACATGTCTCGCCTAAATCTCACCAGATCTGTCCGAATATCGTCAGTCAGAGTAGATAAGAAAAACTGGTGCTCGGAAGCAGTTGTGTTGATTATGTGTTATATTAGAGCAGACTGCGCTATGCCAGCTCGATTACTAGATCACGCTGCTGAGACTAATGTGGCTAACTATGCGCTTGTGTCTGATAGGTAAGAACGATTAAGTTGTGATATGTGTCAGAGAGATCATCTAGATTTATTATCGTGCATAGCTCGCTTAGAGAGAGCAGATATGTGATATATTACGTCTTTATTATGCATATGTACGTCCCATCCTTATTATATCCATGTCTATTATTAGATGTCATGTATTATACTAGTTGTGCTGACTGTACATCAGCCCTCACAGATGTTCGTTCAGTGTAGACTCTTATTGAGCACAGCTCTCACGGAGAGGGCATACACATGAGCACTAGTTGAAGTTACGAGAGGAAATAAGGATTTGCATCCGAGAGACTCGCTTGACGTAATTGTATAGAATCTCATTTTAAAGCGAACAACTCTATCATAATGACACGGAGAACATATTGCTGAATTCTAAGGTATAGATGTCCGCACAACAAACAATTAGAGCCCAGCAAAGCACCCAAACATAGGTGCAGATACCGGACTCTGATATATTCTTAAAATTCTGTACCCACATGACAATATATAAGACTTCTCAGATAATATCATCTATTCTCACTAACGATTACAACCAGGAGCACACCGAGCATGGTAAGACTAGCAGGAGATGTGCAGCATTACTTCTAGCCGTATATTCTTATACTGCTTTTATATTAGATTCTGCTTGAGTATATGTATTATTCGCAGACCATTGAAGAGGTGAGAGATGAGGTTGATAGAATTTAGGGGACTTCTGGACACCATCAGCAAATCCCTAATTCATGGAATAGAAGGGTGAATCTTTTTAAATTCTACTAGTAGGAGTTCTGAATGATATCACAGTTGGTTATCCTTTTTTTTACCTTAGAAGATCCTTAGAAGGGAACTTGTTATTTGAGATCTAGAGCTGAGGTACTAGCTAGGAGTTCTGGCATGGTATTGGTGTCGTGAGATGGAGCCAGGAAACATCCTTGGGAGAAGGGGAACAACTAGAAAAGAAAAAATGAACTTGGTATCATATACATATCGACTTATTCAAACCACACGGTGTACATGGTTGTAGGTTCTAGGAGCTGTATATTTCATAGAATTATTTCGATTTCTTGCATGGATTTTGGTCTTTTGTTTGTTATTTGGGCTTTATGTCAGTGATTGGCTACATTTCTTGCTTGGTATTGAGGACTCACTCACAATAATTTGCTAGGTATCATTTCACCATTTCTTGGGGATGGGTTTGCCAAAGCTTAAAACATAACATAAAACTGGATGGGTGGCCTATATAAGGAACCCACGATTTATCAAAACCGGTGACGGAAAAACCTACATGTTATATCTGAGCACAATATTTCAAAATAACTTTATTCCAGGTAAAGGTCAACTAAGCAGTATTTAGGAATTACTCCTAAATAAATGGGTTCCTCTTCTCTATGACAAAGAGAGTACCTAATCTCATTGGAGAATTACACCGCAGTTTCTTATGTGATTATAAATGGACATGGTTTCTTTGGGTTTATTTATATCTATAGTTTACATAGTCATGCTCTTGCACTATGTGAATAGCAATTTGGTATAGTTTCTGTGGATAGTGTATATCCTAATTTTTCTGTCCTTTTCTCCTTTTTATCTATCTCTATGGTTAATTGTCTAATATTATTAGTTTATTATACATGGTTTCAACATCCGCTCTTCATCCCCTTTACCCAGCTTTAACCCTTCCACCCTCCCCATCTGTTTTTTCTTACTCCAGCACCCGTCTCTCCTTTCCCCCCCCCCCCCTTTGATTGTGTTTTCCCCAAATAAAAATAATAAAAAAAAAATGTAAATTTCTAGGGTGTACTGAGAGGACAATAGCCAGGGGAATGGAAGGAAATTGGATAGGTTAATGGCATGTATGAAATGGTGGGCAAATGTAGTCTTTGATTAAAACGCTTGTTTGAAATTAAAAATTAAAGAAGAGAAAAAAAAGAATGTTATTGAGCGTATACCACTTTTGAGTTGCTTTATATTAAATTGTCAGACAAATAATCACTATGTTCAGGGAACAGCGCTCAGTAACATTGGCATACACTGTTATTTCATATTTGGAATTAAATCAACTGTTCACAATACATTGCATTGGTGCTCAGACACCATTTTTTAGGTGAGAGCATGAGACGAAAGGCTAAGTGACCTATTTCCAATCGCCCTTTGTTTGTTCGTCGTCGGTGCGAACGTCTGTTCGTGCATCGTTATGTCCGTAAACAAAGATACCATTTATTCAACATTCTTCTACCAAAAACTGCTGGAACGCTATGTCAATTGATAATTTTGCACAAACCTTCTAAAGGCAAAGGCAATCAAATGTGAATCTATATGGTCCCCAACCCCCCCACAACCCCCCAGGGGGCTGTGGGAGGGGCAAAAAGGGATAAAATTTGAAGTAAAAATTTCAAAAAATCTTCACATTCACTCTACTCTACAGATGAGGTAGAATTCAAAGTACTTCTCTCATAGATAGATAAGGTCTTAAGAGTCCTCTTTACAAAAAATTGTTGAATTATACACACCCTGGGGTCTCCAGTGTTCCACCCTGTGGAGCGAGGGGGTTAAGTTTACTTATAAGTTTTATATTGGGAAAACACAATTTTGTGCTCATTATTTGGTCATATATTGTAAATAGGAAATGAGTCAAATGTTGTCAGAATTATTAGTAGAGAAATGGGCCTCATTTTCTAATCCTAGTAACAAATTTTCTCTAGATGACTGAACCCCAGGGCCTAAGGGGCGGGGCCAAAGGGTCAAATAGGCTAAAACTTCAAAAATCTTCTATCTGAATCTCTGGAAATGAGTAGATATTCAATACTTTTCATATAATAGAAAAGTCTAAGGGTGCGGCGTCCTTTACACCAAAAATTGTGAATTATATAACCCTGGGCTCTCACGTTTCCCCTGGGGAGGGGGTCAAGTTTACTATAGTTATTTTTGCTCAATTTTTATGGGATAACGGGCATCTATACTAGGTTAGAGAATATTAGCTTGAAGATAGCATTTTAATATCATTCATCCACATTGGTACTTGACCCCCATGGGGCAAAGAGGAGTGGGGCTAAAAAGAGGGTTGAAAATAGAACTAAAAACTTCAAAAAATTTTCCTTTCACTTGAAATTCTTGGAAATGGTAGGGAATGCAAATACTTTTCATAAATAAGAAAGGTTAAGAGGGGTTTTAATAAAAATGTGAATTAAATGACTCCCTGGATATTTTTAATATCCATATCCCACATTGTCCTCGACCGATTACCCCACTGGGGGCAGAGCGAAATTGGTATATTGAAAGATCAAATACACTTTATAGTTGAAATAAGGATAAAGGTTTTGCTATTTTATTGGAAAATTGTAAAAGTCATATACCCTGGGGGGCAGAGGAGGCGGGGGCTTAAAAATAAGGGTTCAATGGGTCTCACATAACTCTTCAAGAAATCTTTCTAAAAATTCTTGGATAATAGTAGAAATCAAATGTTTAGAGAGATAGAAAGTCTAGGGTGTTCTTATAAAAATTGTGGAATTAATGGACTTGGAGGTCTCGGCGTTACCCTGGGAGGGTCAAGTTTACTTTAGTTTATATAGGAAAAACATATTTGTGAACATTATTTTGCCCCAATTTTCGGGGTAGGAAATTAAATCAACCTTGGGATTAGAATTATTAGCCTAAGATATAGCATTTTCACATCCATATCCGGTCCTCGATGACCCCCTGGAACCAGAGGGGGCAAGGACCAAACAGGTCCAAAATGATTAAAATTTCAAAAAAATACCTCTAAGTTCACAGGTTGATGGAAGCAAATACTATATCACTGAAACCAACTTCAGGCCCAGCTTATAGTGTTATATGTCTTTAATTTGTTTCATTATTTGTTTCATTATATATTCTACCTCAGGTGACCGTTAAGGCCCATGGGCCTCTTGTCTTCTTCTTGCTTCAATTCTCTCATGTGGTTTAATACAGTTCAGGATTTGTCCATTTCTGTTCACAAACTGGTATAAATCAGCTTTCCAAAGTAACTAGTCGATACACACCAGACCGGTGATCTTTCAAACTTTACATTAAAATATTTCAGGTACATATGGTCACAGAATCTATATTATTAATTTCATGATCCATCATGGGTTACGTCCCCTTGCATCAACATTAGTTAGGGCCCCCATGTCAAACTGAACTGCTAATATAAGCAGTTATTAGGCAGTTTTATAGCAGTCCCACAAATTTTAGGCAGTTATTAGGCAGTTCTCAGCAGTCCAGTTTTAAGCAGTCACTGAAAACTGCTTATATTTCACCATACAAGATTTAAAACTGCTTGTTGAACTGCTAACTATATTTGTAAGCAGTCAGTGACTGCTTATCATAGACTGAAACTGCTTGTCATTGACTGCTTATAGACCTTAGCAGTCTAACAGAGCAGTTCACATACCAAATGGACAAAGGCAAGAAATTGCATGGCAAAATAAAACTTATATAGTGAAGTTGTCTTGCAACTTATTATTAAATGCAAAGGAACATGAATTAAGATACATCATTAAATTGTAAATTTTAAATGTGTGAGGAATTCCTACACATCATAAACCATTTAAATGCAATTCAAAACTAAATAAAGGTCAGTTTGATCAACATAATTATTCTATACATGTATTCATAAAATATCAAAGTCCTATTATAATTTCTCATATCATTGATAAATATGTGCCAATAATACTATTTTGTACATATAAACATAGATGCATATACAGTCCCTATCTCTAACACCCTGGGGAGGCAGCTACAGCCATGGGTCATTATACACAGAGATGGTGACCCCCACATGTAGTGTTGCTGTGTGTACACATGTGGTGACCTTTGAACCTGTAGTCTCCCTCCAAATTCCAGCGGTCAGTTTGAACAGTTTGGTGTGAGGAAGCATGTGCACAGATAATCTTCTACATAATTTGGACCATTTGGTGAATATTTTGGACATCTACAATAAGTGGGGTGTAGTTTTCAACATGCAGTTTTACATAGTTCCAAGTGTAAGTATAAAGGGAATTGTGTATAGCCAGGAATAGAAATGGTAAAACGTTTCAGTTTTGGATGTATGCATTCTGGTGTTGTACTGGATTATAACCCTATAATTTTGCTGTAAACCCCCAAAGTAGAAGGTAAGATGCATGAGCTTGCAATCTATGTGCATGTATATATAGCTTCATGGGAACCATGCATTTAAATTTGGAAACTTAGAAGTTAACTATTTCTATTTTTTTTTATTGATAAAATTCAAATTCATTTTCCATTTTACTCTTATACACCCCCAGTATAACATAGATGATGCATTTTCTTTTTAAAACAATTTGTATGACACAAAATAAACATTATGATTTATGTGTATATATCTTGGATTGGTTTATATTATTCAATCTTTTATTTTCTATAAATTTCTGAAAAATGAATACCGGTAAATGCATGCATATAATGCAAGGCAAGTTATTTTTTAAAAACTGCAAACTTTATCTTAGAGTTAGTGTAATTATATATAACTTGTCTATGTATATTTTCCACCTTATAGTATTTTCATTTTTTTCCCATATAATTGGAAATGTGTTAACAGTTTCTTGAACTTATATTTATAAGTATCAAGCAATTGTGATTCATAAATAAAAGCAGTCGCATTCTCCATATTTGGATTGTTTTTAGCAGTTTTGTGAGCTATTTATAGATATTAGGCAGTTTTGATTCGTACATTAAGCAGTCGCTTGCGCCATATTTGGACATTTTAGGCAGTTCATTTTGAAATAGACTGTCTAAGAACTGCCTAAAGTAAGCAGTCGCATGTGCCATATATGGACATTTTAGGCAGTTCATTTTAAAACGGACTGCCTAAAAACTGCCTAATAACTGCCTAAAAACTGCTAAGGAACTGCTAACCGACTGCTAGTGGACTGTGAAGGTTAAGCGACTGCCAATTTTTCCAATGGATTGCTAAGGGTTAACAGTCCCAGCCAGTTGCATTATGAAGGCTAAAGAACTGCTAAAAGAACTGCTTATACAGTAAACTGTGAAGGCTTAAAAACTGCTAAAGAACTGCCTTCCACTTTGACATGGGGGGTCACGTTCTGGTGACCTTTCAAATATGCCAATCAAATTGTTTCTTCCAGATCGTTTCATGAACATTCCTTAAATTCAAGGATTTCCTTTCCTTAACTTTTAAATTCTGCATAGGAAAGCATTACAGATTTTTTTTTAACTTAAGATTTCCTATGGAGAAGTCTAAGTTAAAGAAAGTTCGAGATACTGGTACCTGAGAATCTTAGAAGTGAATCTCAACGGACCAAATAGATTGTCTAGTTGGGAAAAGATGTCGGAATTATTTTTTTCGTGTACGAAGTCAATTCGCCCAAAGAGCACAACAAAGTCAAAGCCAATTGCCTAATCTTTGAATAAGTGTATAATTAGCATTGAATTGTTGGTAAAGACTATGATGCGAATTTGGCATAATTCTAAATTTAAAACGGACATGGTTAATTTTCTGATCATTCATGTTAGGCCATACAAAAAATATTTGTGTTTCCGGTAACCCGACCAACTCTATAAAATTAGAGCCTACTCAAAAACTTTTTATCAGTTTTGTCCTCAAGCAAACAAATAACAACCTCAATTTTGTTTGGTTTTGCACAAAATTAGGAATGTGGGTACAAATGCGGTAAATTTAAGACACTAATAATAACCGGGAAATCAAATCCATGGTTTATATAAGGTTGAATAAAGTCTATTTCAGTTTTTTTACTGCAAGAAACTGGGATGAAGAGAAAAAATATATATATATAAAAAGATTCAAGGGTCAAGAGGTGTTCTAAAACAAACAAAGAATATTTTTTTATTGGCCTTCAACCTGACCCCGATTTTCCATGAAACCCTGCAGCCGTTTGCTGCTTTAAACTCCACTGCCAAATTAAAAAAGAACAACCATAAATCCAAAATTTGATGTTTGGAAATGCGTTCAATTTATTTGCATGAACGTATTTATCATCAAAAATTTGGTTGCATAACAAGTATTGTAATCGCATTACGTTATAAATGAGAAACAGCAAAGCATGCGGCGTTCAAATCTTGCCATCTTGTGATACAAGATATAATCGTGTACATGTATTCATGAAAAGGGCTAAAAACCAGAGATAAACTGTAACACCAGAAAAAAAATCTGAAACTTCTCTGAAAAATAGTGAAACATAAAAGTATTAGTCTTGCTGATACAAGATATTTTATTCGTGCTACATGTTTCATGACCAGCGGCCTAAAAACCAGCAGATAAACTGTAACACGAAAAAACTCTGGAAACTTTCTGAAAATAGTGAAACAAAAAAGTTGTCATTACACAAAGAAAAATATGTAGTACATTGCATATAGAAATATAAATTAGAAGCAGCAAAGATGGGGTATAACATACATCTTGCCATCCTTTGCTGATGTGCAAGGATATATTACTCTTGTATTCATATCCGGGTTAAAACA
>SAYR01027469.1:3063294-3082476 GCA_004382745.1 Argopecten irradians irradians | reverse complement strand
ATCAGTGATCTCCCACCTTCTGGAAGGCCTGTAACTAGCAAATCAGTGATCTCCCACTTTCTGGAAGGCCTGTAACTAGTAAATCAGTGATCTCCCACCTTCTGGAAGGCCTGTAACTAGTAAATCAGTGATCTTCCACCTTCTGGAAGGCCAGTAACTAGTAAATCAGTGATCTCCCACCTTCTGGAAGGCCAGTAACTAGTAAATAAGTGATCTCCCACCTTCTGGAAGCTAGGCCTATAACTAGTGAATAAGAGATCTCCCACCTTCTGAAGGGCCAGTAACTAGTAAATCAGTAATCTCCCACCTTCTGGAAGGCCTGTAACTAGTAAATCAGTGATCTCCCACCTTCTGGAAGCTAGGCCTATAACTAGTGAATAAGAGATCTCCCACCTTCTGAAAGGCCAGTAAATAGTAAATCAGTGATCTCCCACCTTCTGGAAGCTAGGCCTATAACTAGTGAATAAGAGATCTCCCACCTTCTGAAAGGCCAGTAAATAGTAAATCAGTGATCTTCCACCTTCTGGAAGGCCAGTAAATAGTAAATAAGTGATCTCCCACCTTCTGGAAGCTAGGCCTGTAACTAGTAAATCAGTGATCTCCCACTTTCTGGAAGGCCAGTAAATAGTAAATCAGTAATCTCCCACCTTCTGGAAGCTAGGCCTATAACTAGTAAACCAGTAATCTCGCACCTTCTGGAAGGCCAGTAAATAGTAAATAAGTGATCTCCCACCTTCTGGAAGGCCAGTAAATAGTAAATAAGTGATCATTTACCTGCTAAAATGTCAATTAGTAAGAAATAAATTATCACCTACCTTCTGGAAGGCCAATTAGTAAGAAATAATTGATCACCTACCTTCTGGAAGGCCAATAAGTAGTAAAGTCCTGACAGATCTTTACACTCATCAATCTGATCTCCAATAAAAATCCTTGTTCGCACATTCTTGGCTTTTGTAACACAATTTGGTAAAACCCTGGAAAATAAAAACAGCAGATATCTAATAAAACCAAACACTACGTCTGCAATAAAACTTTGGAATCTGTGAGGCCCCAAGAAACAATTTCTGAAAACAAATCTAGATATCTATAAGGAAAGTAAATTGAATAGACTCTGGACAACCTGGTCAAGGCTAATGTTAAGAGAAACCCAATCAAGTTTCAAATTAAAGAGCCTGACAATTTCTCAAAAGAAACACCAAATCAAATATATATTCAAATACTTTTTTAATAAAATAAAATTATTGACACATGGCATAAAACATATGAAAATTATATTGGATTCCATGGTACATACATATATACAATTCTATAGGTATATACATTATTATAATTATTATAAATTGTTCTCAACAATGACAGCTGATTTGATTCGTTATCCACAGGTGTCCATTTAAAGCAGGTGATCGATCTGTACTCTTACATCACTGAAGCTTGCATTTAAATTCTTAATCAAAAATTATTTTTATTAAATTAATTTGATAAGTTTAAGTCAGAAGATTGACATATCTATTTAGAGATTAACATTTAAATCTGGACAACATTTTACTTACAAACACTGTTATATCTTTACTAATCTTATTATCTACTGGATAAACCCTATCTATATACATACACCCGTCCAGCTCCAATGACAATGACAAATTTAGATTATACAATGAAAACCAAAGAATTTATTAATTACTTTATGCAGTACTACTAGATAGGCCAGCCCTGCTATAACTCAACATACACTTCAACTTAATCAGTTTAAAACCTCCTCTAAATAATGCCATTAGAAGTCGCTGACCCAGGCAGAACCTCTATCTCGGTCCCCATTACACCTTGTCCGTACTCAGACTGTCATTCAGACATGCTATCTGACACAATGCCAAAGCATACACCATGTAAATGTGTAGATATAACCCACGCTTCACTGACATAATTCAAACTAAAATATTCTGTTTTACCAGATCAATAATTACACCTGGGGTTAATTAACAGTGACATAAAATTGATATTCATATTTAGTTGTTGTTCCTTTGAGTACAGATTTTACATTTGGGAGCTAATTATTTCCAATTCTACAGAAAGTGTTCAGATTTTATCAATATTAGGATCATCTGCAACTATATGGAACAATGATTTTAAAACAATGGAGGATTAAAGCCTTAAAGTACACTTGAATTTTTCAATGATAACAAAACTGTATTACTGTTAAGGTTGTTTAAAACATCCTGCTTAGATCGCACACATATGGAATTAAAAACCAGCTGAATGTGTGGTCAATGAAAGCGACACATTTTACCACACAATCAGAATGGAAAAATTATTAGTGAAAATAGCTAATTGTTATGATTGCACGCTGTTTGTAATGGGAGAAAGGAGATATGGAATGGCTGAATTTCTGTACTGGATATGTACGATACACAGTCTGTTACAGGTAAGACGCTATTTTAACATATATAGCTTGAGTAACTTCTCCGGAGCATTATTGACTATGTAATCAAACAAAATATAAAAGAATGGCTACAGAAGATTAATTATTTAATACAATTTATTGCTGAAATATTGCCAACAAACCATCTGAAATGTTAACAAGCTATAATATAATTGGATTCCTGTTTATGTTGATGGAGAATAATTCCTGCAAGATTCTCCACCTATAAGATACTCATCAGTTCAACAAAAATTGGTGTTTAATTGTGTAATCAGTAGTACATTCCATAATCCATACAGGATATATTGTCCACAATTTTTTTCAGGATGCAATTAATTATTTTGAACATTTTCATCTTGAAGTAAAATAAGAAGATCAAACTTTTCAATGGGTGGTAATAGTGTAAAATAACTAACTTTTGTAACTTGCTGAAGAAAAATACTAAATTGTCTGCTCCTGTTTTTAAGACAGAAAAAATACCATTTGTCAGCGGTGGAGCATCTTTAAAATGACATTAAAATGTCAATGGTAATCAAGCTTTATTTTACAGTCTATTTACAGAAATGTTAAATATCTGGACTTGGTCCGTAACAGTCACCAGTGGCCATGGAAGAGAATCCTACGGTTTCGAAGGTCCCAGTTAGTATATGGACCTATACATGTACCCTAATCGGGCCGCCACCATAGACTCTTCTTATTAGCAGTAATATTTGGTGCATTTTCAAAGTATTATAAGCATGTATATGTAACAGGGTGCAGTATTTATAATAAATTTAATCACTGCCTCTGCCAGAGATCAAACTCTGCACCTCTGGATTATTAGTCTGACATTAACAGATTAAGCTCTCTAGCCAATTTGTCCTAAAGTTTTCCGGGGTCATAACAATTCCTTCGCAGGTACCATTAAGTATGAATTTTGAATTTTCACAGTAAGAAAAAATCACATCAAAATAATATATACTAGGCTAGTAGCAGAAACATATCCATAAGTACTAGAATCTGTCAATAAACGTTGTGTGTAATGGTATAAAGACTCTGACACAGGTCTGATGCCATATGTAACCCTAGTGCCATCACATGTAGGACAGTGGACATCCTGTGGTACCTCAGTCAGTATCCTCAGCACTGCCATTATGTTTAGTAGTATTGAACTCCCACTTTTATCCCATCACCTTATTCGATGACAATCTTCAGCTACTGTAGCCTAGATGAAGGTGGTCATTATTCCATGTACATGTAGCTATATAGATTGTGTCTTTTGTTTGATCAGACTAGACTTAAGGTAAAGTGTACCACCAAAACAAAATGTAAATAAGGGTACCCTCTGAACTTACAAGCAATAAAAAACATACCTCACAATGATATTTTGAAAGTTATGATTTTTTAAATATTTGAAAACTGAATTTTGAAAAAAAATCTGTAAAAATTGGAAGGATTTCTGAAATATCTATACAAGTAAATAATTATTGCTGACCAGAGCATTTAAAAATGCAAACAGTTTTGTGTAAAAAACAACCATTTTGTCTAAGAAAATGGTCATTTCAAAACAAAAGTCATGTCCCGTACTTTGTAGAAACTCCATTTAAACTTTGTGTAGCTCACTTACTTTAATCATCACCACCATGTTCATTTTTTTTCTCTGAATGCTTCTTGATTTTACATATTGTGACTGCATTATGCAAATTATGTAGTGTTATGCTTATCGGTAAAATCGAGAAGCATTCCGAATAACAATTGAACATGGCAGTGATGGTTAAAGTAAGTGAGCTACATGTTGTTTAAATGGAGTTTCTATAAAGTACGGGACATGACACCTCCAAAGGAGATTATGGATAGACACAGTTATTGGTACTGTTTACCAGCACAAGCGTAGATATTTTTGTGATTTTGGCTTGGTTTTTGAGGTACTCATTAGAGGCGAGACGACATTTCGACCAGAGAGGGAAATGTCTACCTAGCATATTTTTCGTAAATTTGCCGATTCATCAAGCCATAACATTGTCAATACTTGGCCAATTTTGTTCATCAAGCACTCACTGGAAAGATGAATTATTTTCCTTTAAGGTAAGATAAGCGTCAGTGGTGTATAGAGCTCATTTATTAAAATAATTACAATTAAAAAAAATACATCTGTTTTTCTCGAGCGTCGAGTTCATACCCTTGATACTATAATATATATATGTATACTGTTGGTTAAAAATTTTCGTACCAGGTCCCTATAAATCGTCTGTCCATCGTTTAGAGCTACGTCATCGCAGCTATTTGTCTCATACCAGCAGACCACAGAACAAGACACTTTCATCCACATTCCTTCAGACAAGTCTCTGGTACAAAAGATACATACAAATATTCATTTTTTCCCACAAACATTAACACAATGGAACCTCCTCCTTGCAGAAGCAGTACAATATGCACCACACTCGAGGACTTCAAGGCACATATTCCTCACGTAGCCCCTGGAGCCCTCGTGCATTAGTTTTGTATACATCTTTTATCTTTACACTAAAAATCAACAATCAATTCCTTGGACACCCTTGTATCCCTATAGATTAACCTCGGCTAAATCGTCATCGGCGTAGAAAAAAGCCAAAGAAGTTCTAACGCAATCAACAGACTAAATTGATGCACACTATATCAAAATGTTTGTATTTAGATTAGCATAATCACAGAGACTTTCCAATTTATGTAAGTAAACTGTGTGAGTGTCGTACGACCAATACCTTGGTTCCTTGTCGGTAGAATAGCCTACTTTAGCGAAGCCGCCTCCGTTGTCGAGCACGATGACCGCCATCTTTTAAACACATGGAGAATGACCGCTTTACGACACACTAGATTTTTATCATCAAGCAAATGTATTTCGTCGTGTTAGCCTTGAAAATACAATTTATCGAATTATATCGACTTAAGTTAATATATTCATGTAGTTAATACAGTTTTTAGGTTACGTGATATTAAATAAATATTTTACGTCACTATCCACTTTCTCTTTCAACTTTCGCTTTCATTCATCAGTTATAGTCCTTTTCAACAAATAGGGCTAGTTCTTGTTAGAAAAACATTGCCGCGTATTTTTGTAGTTTGCGAAGTCAGTTATTACTTTAATGGAAATTTCATGAAGGTTTTAAGCATAAATAGCTATAAGGATGACGCATTGAAACCGACACTATAAATGAAGTTTCCTGAATTTCTTTTTGTCTTTATGTGCATTGGTATTTGGGCATCAAATTTGGCGGTAAAATACAAACACGTTTTAAAAAAAGGCCCACTACTTTTTCGATACAAAAAGTAAAAGTTTCTAAAAAAACAATAATAACAAAAGAAAATTTATATAATTGACCACTTTTAGACGTTTTGGAGGTCGAAATAAAAAACCGATAAAAATTATACTCTACGTGGTACTAATACGTACATGTATATATAGTAGGTCCATGTTTATATATATAAACATGTGCAGGTAATTCTCAGATCCCTCTGGTTTTGCCGTCTGACGCAATGATAATCACTGAATCAACTAAAGAGCGGTATTAACGACGACGGCGGGAAACATAATACGACCCGCGTTGTGAAAATTGACATTTTATTTATTTTAATTAAATTGTTTAGGAATTGATAATAAGAATAGCATTAACATTAATTTAATAACTTTTGCCCCTCTACAAAATTATCAATCTCGTTTTACATTTCCATTTTAAAAATCAAAAGCCGTTTGGGAAAGGTATTGGGGCCTTTAAGGTCTAAGTAATCGTCATCTTTCGTGAAGACAGTGAAGTACTGTATCACCTCTATATTGTATGTGTAATACTGGGTCAGCCTTGCGGTAGCCTCTGACTACAACAACATAAGTTAGAAAATTTGGTCGGACTTGTGTGTACACAGTATACTGATCAACAGATCGGAAACGCGGAATGGATTGTATTTCAAAGGGACCAAAAATAGGATACGCGTGTAATTTGTAAGTTAATATTTCTCTTTCTTTATCAGAAATGATCTGACGGAATCACGTGATTTCTGCCGTGAGAAATCTGTAGGTTTTCTAAGTATTAAATTGTACGTGTACGGAAAGGTACGAATACTAAAGAAAAATTAATGATGTTAGTAGAATTATGAAGTAAGTAAAAGGACAAATTGACGTCAAAATGTTGTTTCACTGCTTTCACAAAAACCACGGAGAAATATTTCAAACAAATCCCACGAAAGCGCAAGTAGGTTTTTACAAACCTTTGCAATTTCAAGAAAATTTGATTAAAAACAAAATCATGATAGTCTAGTAAATTATTTTTTTTTCAAAATGCATCAATAGAATATAGAGCAAAAATATAACGTGTACGAATACAAGTTTTTGACCCGAGTCTCCTTACTGTTGCAAAATGAGCAAAATGTTGTTAAAGCTAATCAAGGACGTATATGAGAACTCTCATGCACCTACCTATGTCTACGCCACAAAATTCAATATAAAAACAGAAGTTGTTCCGTTCGTGTTTATGGAACATTAATTCACACATGTTGTTATATATAAACCCAGACTATATTTATGATCATCAATAGCAAGCTCGTAAAATCTAAAATACACAATAATTATAATCATCGCACAATAGCATGTTTGTTTGTTGTGTAATTTACCCAGTAGGTGCTGTTTAAGTCTACGATAGGTAATAATTATAAGGCTAGGATCCTATTGTCGTCTTTAAGAATGTAATAAAACTATTAATAAATTCCTTAATTGAGCTTCACACTCTCAATCTTCACATGGTTTGTCTGCTTGTGGAGACTGGATTTAAACTTGGTATCTTCACATAGTTTGTCTGCTTGTGGAGACTGGATTTAAACTTGGTATCTTCACATGGTTTGTCTGCTTGTGGAGACTGGATTTAAACTTGGTATTTATTCCAGTGGGGCAATATTCGACTTCGCTCCACTTGATATTTTTGTAAAGCAGCAACAAAATAGCAAATACGTTTCTAATCCGAAAGCTTCCATTTGATGCCCCCAATAAACCACTAAGTTAAGTAAGTATAATGTTGCATCGTGATATCGCAACTTCGAAACTCTGGGTCGTTTTGGTTTAATCAAGGACGTATATTCTCACTTATAAATCCTTGGTTTAATGCGGGATAACCGGTTGGACCGTTTGTAAAAGTAATTATTTCAAGTACGAGTCCTGATTTGGTACGGGCTTATGACTGATGAGGGTTTTGTCAAAGCTCGTCTGGAAGCAATATAAAATCAGCATATTATCTACATCTTTGTATCATTATTCATAAACGAAATGAAAACGATCCCGCTACTGACTTTGCGGTGACACTTCTGGCCGCAAAACTGTATCTTATATATTTGTATTCTTATAGTCAGAAAAAATAGTTGAAATTTAAGAATTATGTTACTTATTTTGTTTTATTCATTCTTGTGTATTTCAGGAATCAAACTGTGTGTGAATAAGACTTTTCTGAAATGAGCTATAGCCGTGAAAGTTTACCTGTGCTAAACGCGTGTTACCAAGCTTGTATTCACCTGTCGTTCTTGCTGCAGTTGGAGGCCGCTGTTCGGTGTATACACACTGCTCTTTTCAAGGTGGCTATTTAAACTGTAAAATGACCAACAGGTATTCAAAGTGTGCTGCTATTCATGACACTTTCTGAAGGAGGGAGTTATGAATGCTGTCGCTGAGAGACCGCCTTTAGCTGCAGCGGCTGGGAGAAAAGGGCACCTGTCGCCCCAGAGGGAGGGGAAGGGCGTGCGGAGGCGCCCCGAGGGTGAGGATGATGAGCGAAGATTGTTGGACTGGAGGGGTCACGGTGGGAGACACCCTACCCAGAGTAGTGTGGAGTTCGACAGACAGTTGGATAAAATTTCTATGTGGATGGAGAACTGGAACCATTCGCAGGTAAATCAAACTTATTTGATGTTAAATATTTGTTGGGACATAACTCATTATTTTGATGGCCTATACATGTCTTGCATATCATGTTAAAGAATAATTATAACAGTGATTTTTTTCAACATTTGAAATAAGATATTTCAATAAATTCAGTTTGAGGAAACTTGCACAACAAGCAAATTATTTGATGCAATTAATAGTCAATTGTAAAACATTAAAAAAATTACAATAGGTAATTATCATGAGATATAAATGTTGTTTCCATTTTCCAGAAAATCAATTATCTCTTACATGCATGACACATATTACCCGTATACAATTTATTGACGAGGCTATCCGGATGTTTGTCCTTTTGCTTATTAATTTTAATTGTAGCTAACATTTCAGCATTGATCTTCTCTCTCTTTGAAGTATTCAAATGTCCATATTTAGTTTCACATGATGTAAATTAGATAAAGTGTAAATGTTTTAGGGGCAATTATTATTGCATGGGGGATCTTACTGGTATTTGAAAGGTAACTTATGGCAATGTATGATGGTTGTAATGGGTCAAACAAACAGGCTTTGGTAAAAAGTTGTGCGTTCAACAAGGTTGTCCCGTTTTGTTTCCAGCATTGTAAAGATTTCAATGGGTATTGTCTTGTTCACCTCTCCGTGAAGGCCATGTCCCATCAGTATGACATAGAGGTGAAAGGAAAGTGGAATGATACATTTCATAAAAAGGGAGATAACTTCGATAAATCATTTGGTGACATGTATCCTTAATTGTTTAGTGATCATTTATAGGACTGCTCATAGATTTGCAATGATACAGACTCGTACCGTGTTCAATGATGGTCGGGAAATGACAGTTCAGTATCAAAATTTAGTTGAAATATTTGAATCAGATCAGAAAATGTGTGCATGATAATTGGATTACATTACCAAGTATGTATCTCCACTATTATCAAGTCTTGTCTTCTGAACTTTTTTTGAACTGTATGTGTGTGATAACTTCTTGTTAAATGTCAAGCATATTAATATTCTCAAATAATCTTGACTTGATGCTACTTAAAAAGTCTAACCTAATATTTATTGGGTTAAGTAGCAGGGATAAATATGGACAGTAAAGTAAACACAGGAAAAGGAAATTTAAATTTACAATCCATGTAGATTGGTTATAAATCCTGGGTGATCTTTAAACAGCTTGTATGTAACCAAGGAACAAGGAAAATTAAAAAACAAAAAATGACTCAAGGTAAAAATGGAAACAAAAATGTGTGACAGTGTCTGTAGAAAATTTTTTATAATATCCAATATTTCTTTTTTAATGCTGACTTAAAGTTCAAAGTCCTTTTTGTAAGCATATATTGTGAGTAAAACACGAGAACAACATAGGTACTGGTTTTAGTTTGCATTATCTATATAAGTTCCATGTTAACAATTCCTATTAAAAAGTCTTCCATTGGAATGTTAGAGCCTGTAGAAAGTGATTTTTAAACAGAAAATTCATATGTGGACAGTTTAGGAAACCTGTAAAGGAATTGTATAAGTTTTGTGTTAAAACAGGATAATGGTTCTACATGTATTATATAGAAGTCAATCAGGATGCGAGTATGGTAGCATTTTAGAATTAGAGGGGAAAACAAGTATCTTTGCATTAATTCTATATACCTTGTTCAAACAGTCATTTTATATCTAAAATACACATTGGAGAAATGGGTTTGTCAGTGCTAGTAATCTTTTACAACGGGTAGTAATAGATTAAATGATAAATCATTATCAAATTATTTGATATTTAGCTTGCTCTTAATTCAGTAATGAAATGATTGTCATTGGGTTACCTATAAACTGTAGATAATGTGTTTATTTTACCTAAAATATAAACTGTAGATAATGTGTTTATTTTACCTAGGGATAAAAGGATAACTACAGGTATGCTGATCACTTTTAAGAAATTAAAAGAATATTAATGTAATCACTTAAATGTCAATTTGTATTTAGTAGTCCTAAACTGAACATATAATTGACCCGATTTTGAATGAGTTTATTGAAGTTCATGGTGAATGAATATGAGTAATAATATAGGTGTGCATAATAAGAGTTTAAAGTTCAATCTCAAACAGCTTTGAATACTTCTAACCTATTTATTACTGAATATTAAAACTATTATCATATTATTTATCATTTATCAATGAGAGTAAAATCAACATAACATAAAAAGGCAGTTTATTAGAGATTTAAAAATGTTTTTTACAAAGTGCCCACAAAGTAGATAGATTGTGAACAGCTGTTGGATATTAAGAATTCAGATATAGATAAGTTGACAATGCTTTGGTTTCCTATAATGGCTAGTATCAACAACAATAGCTAATGGAAATAAAGCCGAATTTATACTGGGCCTATAAGTAGCAGACAATCAGATTAACACATTCTGCACGACATTGTTCACAGCCTTTGTAACTAACTACTGATAGTATTTATGTTGTATTGTTTAGGTTAAGAAACTTTCAGAGTATCACGGCCAAACACTATTTCTCTACGACCATTATCAGCTCACTGTAAACTTTTAATTCATTTTCTTGTTCGGTGGTAATTTCACATACCTTTAATCTTGTGGTCTAAAACATTTAACTGGAGTTTTCTTTTTGAATTAATGATTTGATTTGACACAATACATGGTAATTGAACAGTGATAGGGAAATTGAAGGTGTTCATGTAATGTATATAAAATAAAGGGTCACAAGGTGCAGTAATTACATGTTATAATGTCATTATACGTCAAATGACTGTAATAGGTACAGCGACAGCGGTAGCCTGAAGTACTTACACTTTCATTTAACATGTCAAGGTATTGTCACTCAAACACTGGTAGTAATATGGAAATTAGTGAAAAGTTTAAAATCATGCATGTGTAATATAATGTGTTTATTGATTAACACAATTTAATAACATAATAATGATTATAAATCTATCAACAGGCACAATTAAGTTGCTTGTTAACAGCAGTTTAATTGATGGATATGTTTTTAAAACATGAATTAAAACACATTCTTCTTGAAATAAAGTTACCTAATTATACAACAAACACATATAAATAATGGCTGCACAATACTGAATAAAGTCAAATGTGTGTTAATTCAACAGGTTGTACTTTGGCAACTAAACCTGAACCATGGAAGGCTAGGTTTAGTGGCGAGAAAGTCTACCCTGCATTAGTTATAGATGGTGGTTACAGATTACAGGTGCTCTATAACAGTATTACAGACCATATACAATTGTTTTATACAGGACTATAATTTCTACACCAGAAACAATGGACACATACATAGACCTTGACTATGGCCTGGTATTATGTCGGGCAAGTTATATGTAAAATTCATTTCCATTTAGGAAAATAACTGTTTTAAAAAAATAGTTCCATTAAAGTTTATAGGTACATTGTAGGATTAATGGGGGATTTAATCGGCAGGGCGCGACCAGTTACATTCTGTATATATAAATTGATATAGCTTTGAAGTGGGATGTTTGTACTTGTAGAAATCATGGAGTAGCCATATCAATGTTAATGTGTTACCGATTTCTGACGCAAACAATAAACTACCATCTAAATCAATAATTATTTTGTCACTGGAAGTTTGTCAACTGTTGTGTGTATCATCACAAATTCTACAAGTATTGACCACCTCTACACTCACCAGTGACAAATGTTTGATGAACTTTACCAAAATTCTATTGTTTTAGAATATTGAATTGTTTTCATCGTTTGAAATGGCTACACACACATCAAACATAGCTAATGTAAAATTGATCAGTTTGATCGTCAGCTGATGATAGCTAGGGTTCCAGGTAGATAAAAGTGTTATTGTACAGTTAGACAATATTCAATTCAATTCTTTTATTACCTTGAGCCTTTCGGCTCATCAGTTTGAAACAAAACATATATACAAACACAATACACAGAATACACACTTGCATCCATGCAACACACACCCACTCTCACCATACATACATGTACACTGACACACAACAACCCTCTTAAGTATACATGAGACTAGTGTAGAGGGATTATGCTAATTGTAGCTTATAACATGTTATTTCTTATTTTATTACATAATTTAATGTATTTTGCTAAATTTGCTAACTCTTTTTTGTTCTCTGTTTCTAAAAGTTGAATAAATTTATACATACTCGGTCTAATGAAATAATATTTCTTAATAAAACGCTTTCTTAAAGTTAAATAGCATTCACATTTTAAAATAAAATGAAATTCATCTTCATTGTCCTCACTATTACAATACCTGCATGTTCTTTCATTTCTTTCTAAATTGTTATACCTTCCAGTTTCAATATTTAATTTGTGAGATGACAGTTGTATTTTTGTTATTTCTTTTAAATTCATGACACCAATTGGTTTTGTTAAATAAGGTTGTAAGCAGAAATTTTGACCAACAAACTTGTACAATGAACACTTCGAATATGAATCAATTTTTTCTTTACATTCCTGCTTTAAAATATCACATAATTTACATTTTATAATATTTATTATATAGTCAGGTGTATATAGATCCCCAAACTGCCACAAATACCCTACCCCTATCCTAAATAATTCATTTCTCACTCCATCCAACCATTCACTCCCATTTTCTAACATTTCCTGATAGCAGGCATTCAAAACACAATTGTCAGTCTGTTTTAATTTTATCCAATGTTTGAAAATTTTTAATTTTCTTCCTATTTCTAAAGGCATTCTCCCTAATTCTTGATATATCATAAAATTTGCTGTAGATTTTTTAACACCCAATAATCGTTTACAAAACCCTAATTGATTTTTTTCAATGTCAGGAGCCTTATGAAACCCCCAAACTTCAGCTCCATAATTATAAATACTACTTACATATGTATCAAAAATATTAAGTTGGGTTTCAACATTAAAATAGTTTTATATGGAATCATATATTAACAGATATATTGATGATTAATCATAATTGAAAGTGTAGAACTACAATGGCTAATTACAAAATCATTAGTGCCAATGAAAAAAATTTCAATAATTCTACTCCATGATAATGTTGATATTGATTACTGGCTCAGAATGTATTGTCTTCAAGGGGGATGTTCAACAGCCTGATGGATGTGTGAAGGGTATATGAATGATAGGGATATTCTAATGCTTACAATAATACTTACAATGTTGGTAATTTAAAGCCCTCTTTTGACATTTTACCTAAGTTGTTGTAATTTACCTGTAAGAAATAAATACTGGTAACCAACATCAAAAACACCCTTTGGTTTGGTCTGTTGATTAGACTTATAATTAACGTCCTATTAACAGCTAAGGTCACATAAGGACTGCCTCTCATGTACACAGTGTGTTGTGTTTGTGAAATGTGTTTTGAGAGGCTGTGGTATGTTTGTGTTGTTTGTATAAGCACTGTCAACAACAGACTTACGATAATTGCAGTAAAGTTGAAGGCATAAGTATATAACTTACAGGTCCTTAACTGTAATTGTCACTAAATGTTGGTAGATGATGACTATTATCATAGAACTGTAACTAGAGGGCAGTAGACGATGACTATTACCATAGAACTGTAACTAGAGGGCAGTAGACGATGACTTTTACCATAGAACTGTAACTAGAGGGCAGTAGACAATGACTATTACCATAGAACTGTAACTAGAGGGCAGTAGACGATGACTATTACCATAGAACTGTAACTAGAGGGAAGTAGATGGTGACTATTACCATAGAACTGTAACTAGAGGGCAGTAGACGATGACTATTATCATAGAACTGTAACTAGAGGGCAGTAGACGATGACTATTACCATAGAACTGTAACTAGAGGGAAGTAGACGATGACTATTACCATAGAACTGTAACTAGAGGGCAGTAGATAATGACTATTACCATGGAACTGTAACTAGAGGGCAGTAGACGATGACTTTTACCATAGGGAAGTAGAAAGTCAGACTGTCTGGGGGTTTATAAACGATACACCAGGATTATAAATTGTCATCATTATTACAAATATCGACAGTCTTTCTGTCAATTGCTGACAGGACTTCAGTTGATTTGTTTTTTAAGCCTTCTTCATTACATGTGTATTTGTTCAATTTGACATTTTAATCTTAGTGACCACAGTGTTTGTTATCTATACAAATTGATCAGTGCCTGCTGTAGAATGTTTAGTAATTATCCTTGTTTGGGCCAGCCAAAATAAAAAAATCATTTGAAATCTGTCAAATTAATAATCAATATAAATATTTAGGTGTTACGTTATGTAACATTAATCTCAAACATTCGACAAAAAACACAATATTTGGACACATTTAGAATGTAACATTGATCCTGGGTTTTTTTATCCTGATAAGGTGTCTTTATTACTATTGATTTTTCCGACATAACCACCTCATTTCCACTCCACAGTTGATTTTGTAGTCTCTACTATTGGATTAATGTCATATATAAATGAAAATAATATTGATGCATACATATGTAATAGTGTGTAGAGACAGGACACATGTTCAGGAATTATATATATAAATTGATATGGAGAGGGGCGTTTTCTGAATTATATGACTTCATGGAGATTGAATATTATGTAAAATGTTAAATGTTTATCAGAATAGATACAATACCATATATGAGCTGATATCATATTTGTCATTATAGTAGACCGTCCCTTCTGGTTTCCTCTCAGGGATTTCGTTTATTTTTTATCCCCCGCCAAACGAAGTTGGCGGGGGATATACAAATGGGTTCCGTCCGTCCGTCTGTCCGTCCGTCTGTCCGTCCGTACGAATGGTTTCCGGAGCATCACTCTAAAACCAGTAGAGATATTTCCACGAAACTTCATACACACATTGGTCTTATGGTCTAGTAGTGCCTTTTGCTATTTTCAGGTTTTCATTTTTTGCATCTTTTCTGTAACCATGGAAACATTGCTGAAAATATCATATTTTTGTACCAGGTTCGTTTCCGGAGCATAACTCTAAAACCTAAAGAGATATTTCCACGAAACTTCATAGACACATTGTTCTTATGGTCTAGTAGTGCCTTTTGCTATTTTAAGGTTTTCACTTTTTGTACTTTTTTCTGTAACCATGGAAACATTGCTCAAAATGGCAGATTTTTGTGTAAGAATCGTTTCCGGAGCACAACTCTAAAACCTGAAGAGATATTTTCATGAAACTTCATAGACACATTGTTCTTATGGTCTAGTAGTGCCTTTTGCTATTTTTAGGTTTTCATTTTTTGCACTTTTTCCGTAACCATGGAAACATTGCTGAAAATATCACATTTTTTTGTACCAGGTTCGTTTCTGCAGCATAACTGGAAAACCGGTTGAGATATATGCACGGAACTCCATAGACACATTGTTCTTATGGTCTAGTAGTGCCTTTTGCTATTTTTAGGTTTTCATTTTTTGCATCTTTTCTGTAACCATGGAAACATTGCTGAAAATATCATATTTTTGTACCAGCTTCGTTTCCGGAGCATAACTCCAAAACCTGAAGAGATATTTCCACGAAACTTCATAGACACATTGTTCTTATGGTCTAGTAGTGCCTTTTGCTATTTTAAGGTTTTCACTTTTTGCACTTTTTCCGTTACCATGGAAATATTGCTGAAATATCATGGTAAATGGTAAATGTTACTTTGCAAAACTCTACCCATCTTTGTGTATATAGTCTAATATAAATGTCAAGGCTGTATACCTGATTCAACAATTGCAACCCCGCTCTACTTGAATTATACTCCATCTTTCTTCAGCTCAACTTCCTTTTTCCTGTTTTTTTTCATACACATAAGTCTCCACAATCAAACTTACTTCAGCTTTGATATCTCCATTGGCGGGGGATCTGAATGACTATGTCCTTGTTGATATTTTGATTTTAGGTATATATATCCTGATCACAAACACCACATAAAAATCATATGTCAGTAATGTCACCGAGTTAATTTTTCTTCCAGGGTTGCTTAGATATATGTACTAATGACATAAAATTCAAGATTTTAAGGATTTTAATCAATAATATTTCCTCCATGTAACATCCCTTAAGAATATGCCCGTAACATGTTCATACCTTCAGTAGGGGATATAGAATTCATAACTTTATCAAATTAGCTGGATTTTCCACAATAAAACAAAATATCATAATTTGGAAATAAAATCCGGCCCAATTTTAGTGAAAAAATGATCTCAGGAAAAATTGATTTTTTATAATTTTCATGAAGATTGACTTATTTGCAATAAGAAAAACCAATAAAAAGTATACCTCACCACATTATTTTTCAAAATATGACGGATTTACTCTCTAATACCCCTTAAATTTTGGCCTGAAAACCTTAAAATAGGCAAATCTGTAGCAATGTTTTATGCTATATTTCATTTACCCTTGTTAAATTTCTATATTTATGATATTATTGGAGAATATAAGATAACACAATAATTGCATATCTTAATGATTTTATTTATCTATTATATAAAATAGAACAAACCAGTTTGCAAGCTACATGTAGGCCTGGCCTCAAACTTCCAAAATGAGTCTAATTCAGCAGAAAATACATCAGCTTTTTCTTAGACGAATATTTGCCCTGTGTGATACCATATTAAAATGGACTATTTTCTGTAATAACATCTTTCAAATTATAAGTCAAGATTTTAATAAAAAATAAAATGAAAATATTTTCCAGCAATTTTATTTCTGTATTTTGTTTGTCCGTTTCCGGACAAAAAATAGTAAACTGGTTTCTTTGGAAGAGTGCCTATCTTGCCTATTGAAGCTCTAAACTCGAATGTTTCCATTCCAAACACCACTAACTTCCTTTGGCATCCATATACTGTGTAAATTTATTTCTATTCTGCAAAAAGATAGGTATAGGTAACGAGAACGGTCATTCATTTGTTACTACTGGCGTGAAGTTTTTCATTTTGGGTCCCCGTAAATCCATGTTCCATTTGACTGTTTATAGCGACTATTATGATTTTTGGATTTTACTTCATGCCCGAATCTTCAAAGTGATACTATATTTACCGATTGACACACCTTTAGATTGATACACTACAAGTAAACACTCAGAAAGGTTCCAGACGAAGTATTTGCTCGAATGCCGATGTCAGAAGCGAGTTATAATAGATGGGTACGGAGAAATAAAATAGGACGGTCTACGTTAAACCTTGAGCAATGTTGTCTTTTGGCACAAAAACTTTGTAAAGGATCTACAGAAAGGAAGCTAAAGTTATCTGTGTAGTCCTCTATCAGCTATATATGTAGCAGACTTAATTACATAACATCAGTGAATTACAGGGCCAAAATCATTAAAACTGTCTCATTCTACCATCCACCCTTCACCTATAAGGTTCACAGGTTAGAGACATTCAGGGGACAGATGTAAGGGTCACAGGTTAGAGACATTTAGGGGAAAGATATAAGGGTCACAGGTTATAGACATTCACGGGACAGATGTAAGGGTCACAGGTTACAGACATTCAGGGGTCGGATGTAAGTGTCACAGGTTAGAGACATTCAGGGGTCGGATGTAAGTGTCACAGGTTAGAGACATTCAGGGGACAGATGTAAGGGTCACAGGTTAGAGACATTTAGGGGACAGATGTAAGGGTCACAGGTTAGAGACATTTAGGGGAAAGATATAAGGGTCACAGGTTATAGACATTCACGGGACAGATGTAAGGGTCACAGGTTACAGATATTCAGGGGTCGGATGTAAGTGTCACAGGTTAGAGACATTCAGGGGTCGGATGTAAGTGTCACAGGTTAGAGACATTCAGGGGACAGATGTAAGGGTCACAGGTTAGAGACATTCAGGGGACAGATGTAAGGGTCACAGGTTAGAGACATTTAGGGGACAGATGTAAGGGTCACAGGTTACAGACATTCAGGGGACAGATGTAAGGGTCACAGGTTACAGATATTCAGGGGTCAGATGTAAGGGTCACAGGTTAGAGACATTCAGGGGTCAGATGTAAGGGTCACAGGTTAGAGACATTCAGGGGTCAGATGTAAGGGTCACAGGTTAGAGACATTCAGGGGACAGATGTAAGGGTCACAGGTTAGAGACATTTAGGGGACAGATGTAAGGGTCACAGGTTACAGACATTCAGGGGACAGATGTAAGGGTCACAGGTTACAGATATTCAGGGGTCGGATGTAAGTGTCACAGGTTAGAGACATTCAGGGGTCGGATGTAAGTGTCACAGGTTAGAGACATTCAGGGGACAGATGTAAGGGTCACAGGTTAGAGACATTCAGGGGACAGATGTAAGGGTCACAGGTTAGAGACATTTAGGGGAAAGATATAAGGGTCACAGGTTATAGACATTCACGGGACAGATGTAAGGGTCACAGGTTACAGATATTCAGGGGTCGGATGTAAGTGTCACAGGTTAGAGACATTCAGGGGTCAGATGTAAGGGTCACAGGTTAGAGACATTCAGGGGACAGATGTAAGGGTCACAGGTTAGAGACATTCAGGGGACAGATGTAAGGGTCACAGGTTAGAGACATTTAGGGGAAAGATATAAGGGTCACAGGTTATAGACATTCACGGGACAGATGTAAGGGTCACAGGTTACAGATATTCAGGGGTCGGATGTAAGTGTCACAGGTTAGAGACATTCAGGGGTCAGATGTAAGGGTCACAGGTTAGAGACATTCAGGGGACAGATGTAAGGGTCACAGGTTAGAGACATTCAGGGGACAGATGTAAGGGTCACAGGTTAGAGACATTTAGGGGACAGATGTAAGGGTCACAGGTTACAGACATTCAGGGGACAGATGTAAGGGTCACAGGTTACAGATATTCAGGGGTCGGATGTAAGTGTCACAGGTTAGAGACATTCAGGGGTCGGATGTAAGTGTCACAGGTTAGAGACATTCAGGGG
>SAYR01027469.1:3037350-3059142 GCA_004382745.1 Argopecten irradians irradians | reverse complement strand
CGATACTTCCATTGCATTATGAGTGCTATCTCTTACTTAGTTTCAGAGAAAAAGTCGTTTTTATGGAAATAGCCAAATTGACCCCATTTGACCCCGCCCCTCATGCCCCCGGGGGGTCAGCCCCATCATTTGTTCAATTTTGAATCCCCACCCTATAAGGATGTTACCATTGTATTATGAGTGCTATCCCATGCTTGGTTTCAGAGAAGAAGTCGTTTATATGGAAATAGCCAAATTGACCCCTTTTGACCCCGCCCCTCAGGCCCCCCGGGGGTCAGCCCCATCACTTGTACAATTTTGAATCCCCACCCTATAACGATACTTCCATTGCATTATGAGTGCTATCTCTTACTTAGTTTCAGAGAAAAAGTCGTTTTTATGGAAATAGCCAAATTGACCCCATTTGACCCCGCCCCTCATGCCCCCGGGGGGTCAGCCCCATCATTTGTTCAATTTTGAATCCCCACCCTATAAGGATGTTACCATTGTATTATGAGTGCTATCCCATGCTTGGTTTCAGAGAAGAAGTCGTTTATATGGAAATAGCCAAATTGACCCCTTTTGGCCCCGCCCCTCAGGCCCCCGGGGGATCAGCCCCATCAAATGTACAATTTTCAGTTAGTAGCCCATAAGGATACTACCAGTCAAATTTTGTTGAAATCCGACCAGCGGTTATGGAGAAGAAATTGATTGTTGATGGGTGACGGACGACGGACGCCGGACGCTGCGGTATCCCATAAGATCACCTCGGTCCTTCGGACCAGGTGAGCTAAAATTAACATTGTGACACCATTGCAAAGCTTTTGTGTTATGAAAGAAATGAACGCATGACATATTATAAGAGCTGTATGTTCACAAAATATATGTTCAATTTTGGTGTTCATTACAGAATAATTAATTTTTCTTTGTTTTCATACCAAATCTGGCTTTCTGATTGGCCAATATTTTTTTTGCATACCACTATGAAAAAAAAATCCGAGAATGGCGCGAAACCCCGACGTCACATACTTCATTTCATCAAATAGAGTATAAAATTAATTATAGGTATTGATGTCATATTTTTTTAATTTTATCGGGTTATGAAAAAAAAGTTGTTTGCAAACTTTTGTGAGAATCCGCTACGCGGATTCACACAGTTTGCAAACATTTTTAATACCCCGATAAAATTAAAAAATAGTGACATCAATGCTTACTTGACGCAGAAGTTATCTTACTAATGACCGACAACGAGTTGAACAAATATGTACCAACATACAGAGACCGAATTGCATTGCTTGCCTTTTGAAGTCCACTAGTAACGACAAACAAGACACTAATAGAAAAAGAAATCTGAGACACAGGAGTGAACACAAAACAAAATGATTAATTCAGCACGGGAATCAGCACGCTAAAAGGAACTTAGAGTCGAAGTGGGTCGGATTAACTATGACACACACACCAAGCAGTTTAAGCAGGTCAAAGCTCCAAAAGGAGGCTGAGTTAGACAGTATACATTTGACAATGTCTTCTGTTTTACAGACTGCGAGGAATGTTTTATTCGATGAAACCGGAACATCAGTGCAAGGGAATCTGAATTCGATTACATTTGAAATGCTCGATTCCTAACATCAACAATTGGATGATGATTGCACAGTTGCAGAGCCATATGAACGAACTAAGGTTAGAATTCTAAGAGTGTACATGGCCACCAAGAGCAAGGTTCCGAGAGTTGATACAATCGTGTTTTTGGGAAGTAGTAATTTAATTACATATGCTTACAGAAATGTATGAATGTTTATCTTCCTCCGGATGGGCTTCATATCAACTGTATGTCCAATCTGGTAACAGTTAGGGCGTCCGACAGGGCGCCATGAATGTGTATCTTCCTCCGGATGGGCTTCAAATCAACTGTATGTCCAATCTGGTAACAGGTAGGGCGTCCGAAAGGACGCCATGAATGTGTATCTTCCTCCGAATGGGCTTCAAATCAACTGTATGTCCAATGTGGTAACAGTTTATTGCTTAATCATTTGCCTCGATATCAGTCGAAAGGAACACACCTAACCTGTATATACAAATATACGTTATAGTTTCTCATGTAGAAAATAATATGAGTAATATCAAGTTATCTTCACCACACTGTTCGAGAAACTGTCCGGTGGTGTAGAGATGACAACTCTACACAAACTCGGACATTCACAAATATGTAACAGACACCATATTTGGTCATATGTATCAATTATGAACCTTTGTTGAGGTCTATATGGTGTTCTTTCGACCCAGTCCAATCCCGCTACAGTGGCCTCCGTAGAATAAATAATGATCGAGGGCGTAGCTCGAGGTCATTATCTAAATTATAACACCATATGAGCCGAAAAAAGTCCTTAATTTTTTATACTATATGTGTCGTTTCTTATGAAATATTATATATATTGATCATGTATTAGCAAACAAAAATGCGGAAAATCAGAGCATATCTAATATAAGTTAATATATCGTACTTGACCGAATTAGACCCCCTACTTATTTTGACACATTTAGGGGGATGTCTTTAAAAAAGACCCCACCTATTTTTCAGTTTACTGAATGATGGATTTGAGCAATGGAGTAATTAAAAATGTCACCAAAATGACTTTGCATCGGGACCTCTTTTTGTTTGTTTTATCGGCTTCGAAAAATTACGTACTAAACAACTGTTTGTGAGCTTTTCATCTTTAGGTCATCTGACCCGATGGGTTAGGATGACCTATTGTCATCATGCACCGTCCGTCCGTGCGTCGTCCGCCGTGCGTAATCTTTTCATTCAAACCACTTCTTCTCAATAACCGAAAGGCCCAGGGTACTGATATTTGGCCTGTAGCATGCTGGGATGAAGGGCTACCAAGTTTGTTCAAATGAATGACATTTACCTTCATTCAAGGTCACAAGAGTCAAATAAGCTAAATATTTAAACTTCTCCTCCAGAACTAAAAGGCCCAGGATACTCTAAACACTTTTTAATAAAGAGACGAACAAATGTATAAGTACATGTCAATCTGATTAAAATACAGATCCTTTTTATCACTTCGTTAGATAAGAGAATCTGAGAAAATCCCATAAGGGGTCATGTCCAGGTCACCTTTGTAAATGGCCAATCAAATTGCTGCTGGCAAAATCTTGACAGTGAATTTCAGGGGACGAAAAAGTTTGAAAATCTGTCGGAATTATTTCCATGCAGGTAGTCATCTCGCCCAAAGAGCACAATGAAGCTAATCGTATTTGTATGTTGGAGCGAAATGGCGTTGTCAATTGACAGAGCAACATGCAGAATTGCATTTGATCTGAATTACATGTGGTATATATAAAGGTCATCCGAACTTGACCCTTAATCAGATTTTTTCAGACGGAGTGGTTATAAGAATCTGTATTTCAATCAGATTGAAGTACATGTATACAAAACCAATTACAACTTACGAGGATATCTACTCGGTGACCGTCCATATTTCACACGGAGTTATCTTCTCTTCCGATTGTACAGATCGGACAATCAAAATCTTTGAAATGATCAATTAAAAACGCGTCGGTTTTTCTCTGAAGAGGGGCAATCGCGGTGACATGTCACCCTAAATCCCCACCGAGAATCTTGAAAACGGTGAAAACCAATATTTCATGGATATATGCAAACATGATGACAGAATCCAGGAGACTTGGACTGACCACGGAAAAAAATGTTTGCGCAATTAGCTACGGACAGTTTTACTCACAGAATCCGTCCAGAAATCTGTATCGAAATAACCTGATGAAATGAATTCCCGTAATCGACCTCGATGTGTTTTTCACTTGTAAGTGATCACTAATCCGACAACCGGACAGTCTTTTATGTATTAGTGGTCAATACGGTGAATCCCTTATACAGATTGTGTATATATTTTTGCACCGTCCGTTGTCGTCCGCCGTGCGTCAACTTTTCATTCAAACGACTTGTTTTCAAAAACCGTGAGGCCCAAAGTACTCATATTTGTTCGGTAGCATGCTGAGATGAAGGGCTACACTTTACATGTGTCAAATAGACTAAAATCTTTGAACGACTGCTTCTAACAAACCGAAAGGTCCAGACTATTAATTTTCGGCCTATGGCATGATGGGATGAAGGGCTACAAAAGTTATGAAAATGAATGACCTTTACGTACTATCAAGGTCGCAGTGGGTCAAATAGGCTAATATCTTTGAACGACTTCTTCTAATGAACCGAAAGGTCCAGGGTACTAATTTTTGGCCTGTGGTATGCTATGATGAAGGGCAACCAAAGTTATTTAAATGAATGACCTTGGCATTATGTAGTAATTCTTGTTAAGGTCCTGATATAAAATCTTGAACTATGATTATAGTAGGTAATAAAACTATGTGGTACGAATAGTACAGCTATAATATAATATATAATTTAGTATATAACTTGTACGGTTCCATAACTATAAAGATCCTCCCAACCGACTAGAAAATACTTTCAGATTATACAGCATCGAAAAATGAAAATTGTAAAAGTAAAACTATGTATAGGTCATGTGCTGTCGCTTCGAGTTAGCTATATCTGGTATAATGACCATATTTATGGTAGCTATAATCTCTATATATGATAACATTGAAGACGTAACCTTTAGCAATATTATAGCAGCGTTATTTAGATACCTTTAAAGTATTTAATATAACTGACGAATTTGGAATATGTTAAAATGCGTCAAAATTTTGGTATTGATTGAATTGAACGTTCTTATTTAACAGTACAGTGTTTTTTAATGTCCGAGTTCTCCCGAAACGAGTTTTTTGTTAATTATATCAAATATATATGACTATTGAACGCGGGTACAAACTTTCTTTGTTTTCTACATTTTTATATGGACATTACGCCAGTTTTCAACATGTAGTATATAAACGATGCAAGACGATCAATGATGCAGCATAATATGACAAAGTACACGAAGCAAAATATTATAATATCAAAGATTTTCTTGCAACAAATTCTTGTTTTCATATCACATAATTTGTATTGAATATAAATTCTGAAAGGTGAATTAGGCAATGTATGATTTCAATGAAAATGCGAGTTGTTTATTGATGTGTCAGAAAAAATATTGGAACTTAAAAATAATTAAGGAGAGCTATTCAGAAAAAAATATCAAAATATCCACCAGAACAAGCTTGAAGCGGTTGAATGCGAGCATATCAAAGACGGTATGGACAGCAATTCGACATTTGTCGAATAGCATAAAGCCACATTCGAAACAAAATGATAAAGGCGCAAGTACATGTACAGCAAACCGGAAAAAAACCCAGAAAATACTGCCTCTTGGATGGATTCCACCATCTCCAAAAAGAAATTAAAAGTAACATTCACGGTTTCGCTCGATCAGCTCGTCGAGCCACCAAAGGAGTATTTATTTAGGAAAGTGGACATGTAGTGCTTTTGTAACGAGGTTGAAAGTTGGAATTGCACATATTTACTGTGGACGACATTTCCACAGGAAAAACAGGAAGAAATAAGATCCTACAAATTCTACACACTTGGAGGGAACCATCTTCGCCAGGCATTAGCAGAATTGTACCAAGGGAAATCCTCTAACAAAGAATGCTTGGTTAAGTGAATGTTGGTTTATCACACCTAGAGGCCCTGCGAGTGTCGTCCGACCACAATACAAGGACACATCTGCAACGACGGACCTCATTTTATGAGGAAGCAGTTATCTGTCGTAAAGCACCAGAGAACCCACAGAAAAAAAAACAAAAAACGACGAGCCTTTTCAATATGACAAGGATTGGCATGAACTTTGTCAAGTCATGCTTTGTAGGAAACACCAGAATTTTAGATAAATAAATCACGTCTTCAGTCAAATTATACATATATTGACAAAATCTAAAATACCCAAAACTTTTGACGGCATCAAATTTTCAAAAGATTGGAAATTTTGTGTAACCATTGCAATATACCTACATATGCATAACGAGTAGAAATTTTGCAAGAATATGAACCATTAGCAGCTTGAATAATTGCTTATTTGTTTGCTTATCTTAGAAACGATTCAACTAATTTGGTTAACTCATAATTGTGTTAAGTAACAAAAAATTGGTAATAGTCGTCAGTGTAAATGTCGCACTGATGCAACATAGCCTATGAAAGTCAAAGTATTTTTGAAACTAGAAACATGTCTGTTAGACATTTAGTGCTCGCTAAAACTTTAATTTCCGGTATGAAATAATCCTCTACAACAGGGCCGTTTTCGACTATTAATTAAAGACGGACCTGGTGATTTTACATTTGAAATGAGCCATGGCAAAGCCCTCACAGGCCTGTATCAAAAAACTGCAGGTCCGTCAGGATATATACTTGAAATTATGATTTTAATAAACGGTCGACCGGTTTTCCGAATAAACGAAAATGACCAAGGTGTACGTGGCACTTTCGCTCATTATACTCCTTGGATGGTTTACGCTGTTGGTTCATTGTAATTACTTTCCTTTACTTCATCAGAACTTTAAATGTGGATTGAAGTTCTTTGTTACATAAACGTGTGTTTATTATCATCTTGATATTGATACGATACACTTGTTTCTCTGTTCAAAAATAGTCGTCCGCTAAAACACCGTCAAGTCTCTGTGCACGTAATGCCTCACCTGTTCCATGCTTGAACACCTTTCTGGGGTACATTAGATGTAGAGATCAGACACTCACTGATATTTTGTATTGTGTTTTTTATTCTGTTTCTCTTACGCAAAGCTGTGTAATTTTATTATCCCCCGCCCAACGAAGTTGGCGGGGGATATACAATGTGATATACAATATAAATATGGGTTCCGTTCGTCTGTCCATCCGTCCGTACGCATGGTTTCCGGAGCATAACTCTAAAACCAGAAGAGATTTCCACGAAACTTCATACACACATTGGTCTTATGCCAAGTTATGGTCTAGTAGTGCCTTTTGCTATTTTAAGGTTTTCATCTTTTGCATTTTTTCTGTAACCATGGAAACATTGCTGAAAATGGCAGATTTTTGTGTAAGAATCGTTTCCGGATCATAACTCTAAAACCAGCAGAGATATTTCCATGAAACTTCATAGACACATTCTTTTTATGGTCTAGTAGTGCCTTTTGCTATTTTTAGGTTTTCATTTTTTGCACTTTTTCCGTAACCATGGAAACATTGCTGAAAATATCATATTTTTGTACCAGGTTCGTTTCCGCAGCATAAATGGAAAAACAGTTGAGATATATACACGGAACTCCATAGGCACATTAGTCTTATGGTCAGTAGTGCCTTTTGCTATATTAAGGTTTTCACTTTTTGTACTTTTTTTCTGTAACCATGGAAACATTGCTGAAAATGGCAGATTTTTGTGTAAGAATCGTTTCCGGAGCACAACTCTAAAACCAGTAGAGATTGTTTGTTTGTTTGAGTTTTACGGCCCATCGACAACTAAGGTCATTTAGGGCCAAACTACAAGTCAGGCATTAATATCAGGATAAAAGATCAGGGTAAGAAAAGGCAAGGACTAAAACACAGATTGTAAACGTTTATTTGATAAAAAAAAGGTTTGCATGGGATAAAATAGTTTTGGCTAAAACACATGAGAAAACTCATGCACAATATTGATGAAATGATGAAATGTTGAGTTGATACGATGATATGATGAGAAAACGTTCATATTTTGTTTAAAATACCTATCTCTTTGAGATAATTGAAAATACTATTATGTCTCACGGCATGAAACAAAGTGTACATGTCGGAGACATCATAGTACTTATCTCGTATGTGTTTAAAATCAATACCATGCAATAAAACATGCTCCACTGTGAGAGGAGAATCACATGCATGGCATATGGGAGGATCCTCCCCTCTCCATAGATAGGAATGTGTAAAATATGTGTGTCCAGTTCGGAGCCGAGAAAGAACAACTTCCTTTTTGCGGTCTCTCCGACTGGACAGTTTAGGATTAAGTGTAGGTTGAATTTTATACAGGTTATTGTTTGTTACGTTAGACCACCTTTTGTTGCCAATGGTGTTTGATGGCTGACTGAATTGAAGGCTTGATGTCGGTATATGGTAGTTTCAAATCTGTTTGTGCTAGGCGAAGATATTTCCATGAAACTTCATAGACACATTGTTCTTATGGTCTAGTAGTACCTTTTGCTATTTTTAGGTTTTTCCTGTTTTTTTTCATACACATAAGTCTCCACAATCAAACTTACTTCAGCTTTGATATCTCCATTGGTGGGGGATCTGAATGACTATGTCCTTGTAAATATTAATTAGAACTAAAGCAAATACCGTCTATGATCACAGGGTTTAGTAAGCGATAATGCAACGTACGCCTAGGACCTAGTATGACGTGAAATAACAGCATGAATATACCGCAGTCTCCCAAAACATGCACCTCGCACAACATACACACAACACACCGCATACATGGGAGGCCGTCCTGACAAAAAAGGTGAAATAAATTAAATATGTGGCCGGTACTAAATGTTATCCGTTTCGTCACTTTCTTTTATTGACTATATCAACCTGAATTGCATTGAATCATTCCAGAACTTTCCAAAGTCGATCAGATGCTTTGAATATCATGACTGATGGAAGAGTTGGTATGATACGCCGCTTGAAGTTTACATAAAACAAATGCGTTTAGCACTGTGTAATGTCACTGTTGTTAATTTATAGTAGATTATCGCTGATAAGTATATCTTAAAATATGTTTTTGAAAGTTTGGTGTCACTAAATCATGGCGAAATTTATTAAACAGTATAAGACACTTACTTGAGGTATCGCGTGCGCAGATGGAATCTGATCATAGCAGATGTACAGACTCTACACCCAAAAAAGGATTTTAATAGTGCGAGTACGCTCGCACAAAAAAAATATAGGATTTAATATTGCTGTTATATAAATAAATCTATCTGACAATAAAATTACTTTGGTAAATTGAAGTATTTTTTTACATAATTAATTATCTTGTAACGTAGCCCCAAATCTAAATTTACAGCCATTCACGCACCTTGCATCCAGGATATGATGAAGGAAGCCGATTAATTTAAAAAGAAAAAAAATAATCAAAACCAAGATGATGCAATACCTCGGGAAAGACGTTGCGACATGGGATGGTACACTCAAAAAGTACCCTAAGCACACATCAGACACGGAACTAAAAAAACTATGCAGTATGTATCCATGTCCATGTTTTTGCGAGAATAAAATAAAACTTGTTTTCTTGAAAACATTACACATCAATGGCTACTTGTCCAAGAGTTCAGCATGGTTTGTAACCAAATTTGCCCAAAAACACCCTTGGGGGAAGGGAAACAGAACTTGTATAAATTTTGGCTCTGACCCCCCGGGGGCAGGAGGGGCGGGGCCCAATAGGGGAAATAGAGGTAAATCCTATAAATCGCTACTTGTCCTAGAGTTCTGCATGGATTGTAACCAAATTTGGCCACAAACATCCTTGGGGGAAGGGGAACAGAACTTGTATAAATTTTGGCTCTGACCCCCCGGGGGCAGGAGGGGCGGGGCCCAATAGGGGAAATAGAGGTAAATCCTATAAATCGCTACTTGTCCTAGAGTTCTGCATGGATTGTAACCAAATTTGGCCACAAACATCTTTGGGGGAAGGGGAACAGAACTTGTATAAATTTTGGCTCTGACTCCCCCGGGGGCAGGACGGGCGGGGCCCAATAGGGGAAATAGAGGTAATCTTATAAATCGCTACTTATCCTAGAGTTCTGCATGGATTGTAACCAAATTTGACCAGAAACATCCTTGGGGGAAGGGGAACAGAACTTGTATAAATTTTGGCTCTGATCCCCTGGGGGCAAGAGGGATGGGGCCCAATAGGGGAAATAGAGGTAAATCCTATAAATCGCTACTTGTCCTAGAGTTCTGCATGGATTGTAACCAAATTTGGCTAGAAATGCATCCTTGGGCTAAGGAGAACAGAAAATTGTATAAATTTTGGCTCTGACCCCCTGGGGGCAGGAGGGGCGGGGCCCAATAGGGGAAATAGAGGTAAATCCGATAAATCGCTAATAGCCATATAGTTCTGCTTGGATTTTAACCAAATTTGGCCCAGAAATATCCTTGGGGTTAACAGAATTTGTATAAATTTTGGCTTTGACACCCTTGAGCAGAAAGAGTGGGGCCCAATAGGGGAATTAGAGGTAAATATTCAAATTCCTTCAGAAAAGAAACAATGAACTTGTATTCAGAACATTCCTAGGCATTACAAACCAGGTGAGCGATACAGGCCCTCTGGGCCTCTTGTTTTCCAAACCATTAAAACCAAGAGCTTCATGTAGTGTACTACCTGTAACACGGGCATAACGTCTTGCTTCCTTCCATGTTGACGTCTTTTGCTTGATGAAAGCTGGATACAGTGTCCTAAGTACTTCCGGGGTCAAACTAGGAACATCTTTCCCACTAAGGCATACATAGTTTTCTTGATCCTGCAGGTCTCCATGAAAACTGGGTCCACGTCCCGAGACTGGGTGCACTGCTCTCTTGCAGATGCACACCACTTTTGGGGGTGTGATGTGCGTCCGCGTGATATTAGTGTAGCTGAAGGCTTTCACAGTAGCTCCAATTTGAGCCAACCTGTTTGCCGTGGGTTGCATCTCGTATCCGGGGGAAGAAGGTCCTGGTGGTTGAATAGGTTTTGCTCTTTTTTTCTTCTTTTTTTTACTGCTTCACACTACTTTGGCTTCAGACTCCGGTTAGACGAGAGGTGATATGGGCCCTGTATTACCAATCGGCTGGTCATGCCGAGCCCTTGGTTCGTAGATCTCCAAGAAAGCGGTGGCTTAGGGTCAATCGTGAGTTTAATTTGGATTGTCTTGATTCTGATCGATCTTGCGGATGTACAATCTTGCGAGCGTGCTGATTAAATTACAGATCCTTATTATCACTACGTTTGATAAGAGTATCCAAGAACATCCCATTAGGGGTCACGTTAAGATGACCTTTTGAAATGGCCAATCAAATTGGCACTGCCAGAATCTTGACTGGGGACGAAATAGTGTGAAAAAGCTGTCTAAATTATTGTCGTGTATGCAGTCATATCGCCCGAAGTGCACAACAAACCTAATTGCATATGTATACTGGGGCGAAAAGACGATTTCAATTGACGTTGTAAGGTGTAGAAACTGCAAGTACACGTGGTATAAAGGTCATCTGGATGTGACCCAGTATGGGATATTGTCAGATCCTATTTGAACGGAGTGGTTATGAGGATCTGTGTTTTAATCAGATTGAAATATTTATCTGGTTTTAATAACTCTTGTCCTAACAAATTAGAGGACAAAGGTTTTATACAGTGATATTTCTCAAAACCGAAGTTGATGGATGAATATGTAAAGTAACTTGTATACTATTTTTACAGGCTATTTGGACATCCTGACACAAACAGCTATGAATAAGGTTAAAGAAAGCTCCATGAATGCAAACAAATGGACCCTTGGAGAGGCACCATCTCCACTTTGCCAGGATTACTTACACCCTGAGAAGATGTAGGCCATAGCATCATTCCGATCTAGGTTCAGCCAGGATTGTTAGGATAGCGGATGTAGTGTTTTCCTCATAATATTGAAAGAACTTTGTTTGAATAACTGTTCCTTGTAAAAGACAAATCCATTAGCTCATTTGTAAGCAATTTTAATTGTATATCACATAAAACTTACATTCTACGCTAATTTTAGACATAATATTACATTCAGATCATCTTATTTTAAATGGAAACACTCATTGCACACTTTGTCAAAATAGTTAATGTGGCTTGAATCCAACGTATTTGTCTATCTGCTGAGGGGAAAGCCTACCAAATCATGGAAACCGCACATGATGGAACCGGAACACGGACGTGTCTTCCTAACCATCCCCAGCACACCATCATACAAGCTATATTTATTTATATACTGGTGTCGTACCATCTTATCAACTTCTTGAGAATAGAATTTGAAGAACTTACTCATTAAATTCACCTTCAATATCGCCATGATGCTGTCTGTAGCCATAGTACGCTGTTCTCAACACCTGCAGATCTAAGCATACACTCTGGAACCCCTGTGTTGTTGAAATACATTGGTCACCTGGGTATTCTTCCAACATAGTTCTTATTTCTGCAATTTCCTGGCAGCAGACAGACTCCCTTTCTGTTGACATCTGGGAACAACACTGACATGTACACCTAGATTAAAAAAACAGTTCATGATAAAAAAAAATAGATTTCAGCTTTGCCTCAAAGAAAGACGAATAAGTGTTAAGTACACTGATATTCATTTCGCAATAAATATAAAGGAAATAAGCATAATATACTGTAAATTAGATTGAGGAAATACCACTTTCACCGCATACAAATTCAACTCCAGCACAACCTATACCTGCTCTGACAATTTACTCCACAAAATAATCGTCAATATTGTTTGATGGATTGGATATCATAAGTTTATTACATATACCAATGTACTGAAGTTAATTTTTGATGGGGATCCTAGATCTGTAGTCATTGATTTTACCGACAAATAAACCGGTAGAGTTCTTTTTTGAAAAGATCGTTATGATTTTTGGTCAAGTTGATTTCGAATAGATGTCGGTTTATTTTTTACATCCAAAGAAGAGAATGTCACTTAAATTAAACGGCTTTATTACTATGGGACAGCTGTCCACAGCGACGATGAGTTGAAAAACAATTATATATTTTCTCAAAAAAATATCAACTGTGCTCACTGTCGGTAAATTCAAATTGCATCAGCAATATCTGGTACTACAATAATGTTACAGGAAGGTATGCTTACCAGTCGGTATTTCCAACGGGTAGTTGGGCTTGGGTATCTTCGGCTTCGTTGTCAGATTCCTCTGTCGATGTTTCTGGCTCAAACAAAAAAGGCTGGATACCTACAGCATGTTCATCACTAATATCACCAAACGATGATGAACCATCTGACATATGCAAGTCAATATCGTCGTCGCTTCCTTCAAATTCGCCTCTGTCTAACCTTTCCGCCATATTGCCTAATCGTGTGGATTACCGGAGTGACGTCACCGCCTATCGGGGCCCCAAAACGGAACGAGTCGCTAAGAAGCTTGCTTGTGGTTTGTTTCTCAGGTAAAAGCTTGGATTTCGACGCGCCGTAACTTTGTTATTCTTGTACCGATTTCGACGCGGTTTTCGACTTCTTCTTATTTTAAATTTCAACAATATTTTATTGATATTATGTACATCAATAGGATCAGACATCAAGCTACGCCTATTTAAGTCCTCTTATTTTAAATATGACCGATACAAAACAAAAACGGTAATATACACTGGATATACTCTTTAAGGAGAGCCTCGAACCGTCGTTCAACATCAGAGTGATTCAATTCACATCTCTCTATGGCAGAGGCGGAAAGCCCAAGCTCCAGAAACAAGATGAAGTAATGTTTGGCGATATTGTTCACAATACATGTGATTTTATCAACGTCTAGAGGTTTTACCAGCTCCTCATTTGATTCCATGTCATCTGCAACAAATACATTTACACTATTGTTAATCACTAAGTATTGAAACGAATTATGTAGTCGTAAAATATGTCACCAAAATACTCATGTACCCTAAATCCGCTAATGGGACGTCTACTAAAGATAATACTTTAAATCATATTACACCTCGTGATCTTATTATATCCTTACACGCGCTATTGTATTTATTTTTCATCCGATGGGCTTCATATCAACTGTATGTCCAATCTGGACACCGTGTATTACTTATATTTCTATCACAATCGTTACAATTCAAAACCATACGTGTATATTTTTTTCAATTTTCCGCTTGCGCTAGTGTTAAAGCCACAAAGTTCGATATACGGATTAGCCATACCATCAGCTTCTGAATATAGCCCTCCAACCAAAAAAAAAAACCGTTTAAAAGGGAAATTTATTAATACATGCCATTTTATCAACACGGTACGTAATACTATTCGAATTTAAAGACCATACAATTTGAAAACTACATTTTAAATTGTTGACCGTTATGTTTAGGCGTGAGTTTACATTTCAGTGACACGTACGGAAACATTAAACGTAGAATAGTAACATATGTGAACAGTTAAAGCAATCAATTACTTGATTAACTATTTAACTGTTACAGCTATATTTATGCCAATCGGATTCAAAGACGTTTAAAACGGATATGTTTAGTGATATGACATTGATCACTAGGATAACTACGCAAATGGATAAACATAGATATATTGCAGCCAAGGTCATTTTCGAGTGCGATTGAATTTCGGGAATTCGCGAAATAACCCGATGCAAAAAAGATTTTAACCAATATTACAGAATTTATGTGACCTGCAGATGAAATTATTGGGCAATATAGACAGGAAAAATAAGTTTATATACAACAATCATGATTGGATAATTGATATTTTGTTCTAAATCAGGGCCCTGCAGGTGGGGCGTTAGAATTGTACCTGCTACCCCTATTGCATGATCGTAAAAGGCGACTAAATTTAGGATCTTATCTTTTCTATTTTTCCTAATTGACTTTATCCTTCCTAATGCCTCCCTTTGCACCGCCTCACTTTTGTGTGTAAAAGTGGTAGTTTCTGCTCCTGCTTAGCGCTCAGCAAAAAGGGAGTGGGACGACTGGTTCGCCCGTTGTCAGTATAATGTGACCGGGTGGGGTGTGTTGCTTGGTGTCTTCGGCGGCATGCTTCAGTGATATAGCACTATAAAAAGGGCAACAGTTCCACTATACAAGAAGACACAACACGAACATACCGCAGTCTCCCAGTACACGCACCTCGCACAACATACACGCAACACACCGCATACATGGGAGGCCGTCCTTACATGACCATAGCTGTTAATAGGACGTTAATAAATCAAACAAACAAACAAACTGCTTAGCGCTCAGCAAAAAGGTAGTGGGACGACTGGTTAGCTCGTTGTCAGTATAATGTGACCGGGTGGGGTGTGTTGCTTGGTGTCTTCGGCGGCATGCTTCAGTGATATAGCACTATAAAAAGGGCAAAAGTTCCACTATACAAGAAGACACAACATGAATATACCGCAGTCTCCCGAAACACGCACCTCGCACAACATACACGCAACACACCGCATACATGGGAGGCCGTCCTTACATGACCATAGCTGTTAATAGGACGTTAATTAATCAAACAAACAAACAAACGATGCATTCGTATACATTCTATTGATATCCAATATGCATACCTAGTGTTACGGTTTCTGAGTCTGTATGTATAGCGTTGCCTAGGTCATCACAAGCCATTTGAGCGTTCTATATGGCAAGTTGTATGTGACGAAATGTACCTAAGTATTTTGTATGCATCATCAGAATTGTCTTATAAGAGTTCAATATGCTTAGTATAACACCAACCGTCATGAACCTCTAATGTTTGACTTTCTGTTGAAAAGGGTTATCACAGGTAAACTCTGGAATTATATTTTGAAGGACAACAAAAGTCGGATAGACGATGTAAAAGCAATCATGAAGTTCCCGGAGCTGTCGTTCCACAAACATGTCCGGTTCTGTACAATAGATAACACTTTAGAGCCTAAACAAGGTAAAAACCTGGAGATGCTGCATGGACAGATAACCGACCTAGCAAAGACCAATGGGGCAGGGAATTCCTTACAAATGGCTTCATCTCGAGTTGGAGATAATAGTAAAAAGAGAACACGGAATTAAGATATTGACGTTGAATGACGTGCTGAAAATAAATAGAGTCTTTTGTCCCATTTAAAGATGTGGAAGAAATAAAATATTCTCTGGAGTGAGCATCGTTACAGCTACGCATTATTATCAAATAAGATCATATATAATAATAAAACTATAACGCTAGTGTTTTGTCAGCATGGCGCGTGTAAAGGTTAAAAATGATCATGAGGTGTAACTTGAATACAAGGATCATCTTTAGTAGACGTTCAATTAACTGATTTAGGATACATAAGTATTTTGGCGACATATTTTGCGACTACATAATTCGTTTCGTTGGAATCAAACAATATTTTAAGTCCTTTGCAAAGCGGCTTTAGAAACCGCAGGGGAACGGTAGACCAATTAGTTAGACTAGAAACATTTATACGAGAAGCCTTTGCCAAGAAACAACATCTTGTGGCCGTATTCTTTGACCTTGAAAAGACATACGACACAACTTGGCAATATGGAATCATGAACGATCTTCATGATATCGGCATACGTGGTAATTTGCCAAAGATTATTTCAAATTTTATATCTGACAGGCATTTCAAAGTTCGAACGGGTTCAACTTATTCAGAAACACAAAAACAGGAGATGGGTGTCCCTCAGGGTGGTATCCTGTCCGTCACACTTTTTGGATTAAAAATTAACAGCATAACTAAATGTCTCGGCCAATCTACGGAAGGGTCTCTATTTGTGGATGATTTCTTGATCTGTTACAGATCAAAAAACATGCACACTATAGAACGACAACTACAACAATGTTTAGGCAAATTACAAAATTGGGCTGACGAAAATGGCTTTAGATTTTCAAGATCAAAAACTGTCTGTATGCACTTCTGTCAAAAACGAAAACCACACAATGATCCTGACCTCACACTCAATGGAATTAAAATTCCAGTAGTTGAACAAACTAAATTTCTTGGACTAATATTTGATTCGAAACTGTCCTTTGTTCCACACATAAAACATCTGAAGGATAAGTGCTCGAAGGCGCTGAACATTCTACGTGTTCTGTCCCATTCTGATTGGGGTGCAGACCGTGAAATGCTTCTGCGTATCTACCGTGCACTTATTAGATCACTAGATCACATTAGATCTTAACTACGGCTCGATGGTCTATGGATCGGCTCGCAGCTCCTATCTACAGATGCTTGACCCTATCCAGAATCAGGGACTGCGTCTGGCACTTGGAGCTTTTCGAACAACACCTGTGAAGAGTCTCCATGTGGAAGCTAATGAGCCATCTCTAGACGATCGACGAAAGAAATTATCCTTACAGTATGCAGCTCAACTGAAATCCAATCCCAAAAAACCCCGTATTCGATCTTGTATTTAATCCACAACACCAAGACATATTCAGACAAAATGAAAAGCTCATACCAACATTTGGCATCAGAATTTCAAAGTTTTTGCAGGAACTAAATATAAATTTCGACACCATTGACGAGTACACCATATCGGATGTACCACCATGGCTCATTCAAACACCGGATATCAATTTATCTTTGCATGATAGGGCAAAGTCCAGTGCATTACCCGAAGAACATAAATCCTCCTTTCGGGAGTGCATCAGGACTTTCCCTGATCATGTTAAGATCTACACTGACGGCTCAAAAGATGGTGATAAAGTTGCGGCAGCATGCTGTACATCTAATCACTGTTCCTCTATCCGACTTCCAGATGTTGCCTCCATTTTCTCTGCGGAAACTTGTGCGATCGGTCTGGCTCTTGACCACATCGAAGAACACCGCATTGAAAAGGCAATCGTCTGTTCAGACTCTCTTTCGGTTCTTCAGGCTTTGAAATCAAGAAACCCTAGAAATACTTTAATCCAAAATCTTCTAAAACGCAAATTACCTATCTCTGGATTCCCAGTCATGTTGGTATAAAGGGGAATGAACAGGCTGATAAAGCAGCTAAGACTGCTCTTCGCCTAGCACAAACAGATTTGAAACTACCATACACCAACATCAAATCTTCAATTCAGTCAGCCATCAAACACCATTGGCAACAAAGTTGGTCTACCGAAACAAACAATAAACTGTTTAAAATTCAACCTACACTTAATCCTAAACTGTCCAGTCGGAGAAACCGCAGAGAGGAAGTTGTTCTCTCTCGGCTCCGAACTGGACACACATATTTTACACATTCCTATCTATTAAGAGGGGAGAATCCTCCCACATGCCATGCATGTGATTCTCCTCTCACAGTGGAACATATTTTAGTGTACTGTATTGATTTTAAGCACATACGAGATAAGTACTACGATGTCTTCGACATGTACACTTTGTTTCATGCCGTGAGACATAATCGTATTTTTAATTATCTCAAAGAAATCGGTATTTTAACAAAATATGAACGTTTTCTCATCATATCATCGTATCAACTGAACATTTCATAGTTTCATCAACTTTGTGCATGAGTTTTCTCATGCGTTTTAGCCAAAACTATGTTATTCAATGCAAACCTTTTTTTATCAAATAAACGTTTACAATCTGTGTTTTAGTCCTTACCTGCCTTTTCTTACCCTGATCTTTTATCCTGTTATTAATGCATGACTTGTAGTTTGGCCCTAAATGACCTTAGTTGTCGATGGGCCGTAAAACTCAAACAAACAAACGTTTCAATACTTAGTGAGTAACAACCCTGTAAAATTATTCGTTACAGATGGCATTGTGAACAATATCGGCAAAGATTACTTAAACTTGTTTCTTGAGCTTGGGATTGCCGCCTCTGCCATAGAGAGATGTGAATTGAATCAACCTGATGTGGAACAACGGTTGGAGGCTTTAGGTCAGTAATTTCCTAGATCAAGCAACCGTTATCAGGATATTGAAGGCAATGAAAATGTTCCACATGGACTGGGTTGACACTGCCTTGACATATTGTCGTTAATGCTGCCAGTTCTGCCAAAAAGTGAAATAGCGAAAGTTGATAACCTACATAAGTCAGTTAATCGATTCCATGGTACCACCTTAAAAAGGTTACATGTACATACTTTTAAGATATGTAATTTGCCTACTTTGTAGTTCATTAATGAATGTTATTCTTTGCATCGCTGGAGAATTATGACTATATTTTTAGTGTTTCCTTTCCATGAAGATGCATTCAAATGTATGTATTTTTATATTCATAGTTTTAAATGACCATGTCACATAACATTTGTATTTTGCAATATGTACTTTAATCATGCTTCAATTACTAATATTGCTTTAGATATTTTAGTACCATTTAGGGGCCAAATAGAATCTTTCCAATCATCAATCTGTATAAGAAACACTGCGTATAAGCAGCATTTATAAGTATGTCGCAGGTTTTGATGCTACTACATATTTTTTCGCAGTATGACTTGTATCACCAGATTTATGACAAATAGATTTCCTGTAAGTATAATTTCGAACCTTACCATTCTGGAACGTCTTTAACAAACACATTACTGTCACAGCTATAACAAAAAGGAACAGTATCGGTTAGAGTTGTCCGTGTTTATTAAAGTGTTTTAGGAAATCGAACAATCTGAGTTTAAATACTAATTATTTTGTCATTGAAAGCATTAGATGATTCAAAGAATGGTGTTGAATATATCGACATTACGTCACAATCTCCAAATTATTTTTATCAGCATAAATCTACAGGTTACAAACCCTCATATCGGATTAATAGAACACTGGTAATTGGAATCTGCAAACTCCTAATTGATCTGTAAATGCTCAATTTAATATCTAATAATGTTAAATCACCATTGCATATTAAGCCATCAAACAAGTATTGTGAATATAATAACACTTGTCATAACCTAGTAGTAGTTATCAATTGAGATATTAAGCATGGTTGTAAAAAACTGTAAGAAGTCAGACCCTTGTGTCGTTGAATCGGCTGGTGACATACGGCTCTAATATATTTCATTTAAGTAAACTCACAGCTGATATATGAATACATTTTGGAGTCATTGCGAATATAAGGGATCACTTGTTTTATCAAATGGAATTTTTCCGGATACTTAGATTTCATCCTGCTCTTAGACCCTTGCGCGCTTATATTCCGAACTTGGAAAGAGATTATTCATAAAACTAGTTTCGCAATCGATATAAAATAAGTAAAGACTTTGTATGTCGAGACTTCCGGTTGAGATGGCGGGGTGAGTGAACGTGCCTGAGAAGCCTCCGAAGAAAACATATCCATATATACATTCCTAACATTACATTGGAGGAATTGCACATACCAGTACTGACCTTATGTTGTAAGGTAACTCACCATTTGATTGATTGAACTTTCATTACTTTGGAAACGTGTTTTATTGAACAATAACTACCAGGTACCTGCTTGACCACACCTGTGAACTATTTTATTTATAGAAATACGTGGCCTATACGAGTACGTGTACGTGTATTCAGAAACAATGGAGGTAGAGCCAAATAAAACGTTTGAATACCAAAGTCTTGTTGATTCATATAAAAACAAGGTCATCACCGAATGTTTTGCAAATATGCACTACAGTTTTAGCCGTGAGATCGATGTTATTCGGGGAACCGTAAAAGATCTTGGTGAGCGTGTCGACCACTTAGAGAATTTTGCGACCCATGCTAACCAGACTTTGAATAAACTAGAGCCTGAAATAGAAACCAAAATAAAAAAAAATGAGTCGCATGAGAGACTGAAGCTAGAAATTTGGGGCCGAAAGTGGAATCTGGTTTTAAAAGGCATTGAAGGACCCGAAGGGGAAAAATCCAGGGAAACACTCACAAAAGTGAAAGAATTTCTGTCGACTACACTAAAACTTCCAAACGATATTATCGACTAGATGATCTTTCAAGCCGCGCACAGGCTGAAGGGTGGCCAGGGTGGAAAGCGCAATATCATCATATGTTTCAATAGCTTGATAGACAGGGATGAGGTGCACAAGCTGCCATGAAGCTTAAACCTGGATCGGGCTATAGTGTAATGACAAATCTACCCCCTGAAATAAATAAAATCCGTGCTAAGTTGCTGAAAGACCGTTGGGAGATGCCCTCGTCTGAGAAGAAGAAATTTAAAATTGTGTATCAAAAGGAGTTTCCTTTTTGGTATTGAAGCAAAAGCCAAAATATTGAACACATGTTTCGACGACGAAGGTTGACAATACTTGTTTTTGTGTGGCGGCCGTTAGGCGTGACACGGACTGAGCACGCGCGCGCCTACCACGCTTTAAAAGAAACAGTACACATATGTATACAGTGTGTGAACATATTTACAGATACCTGTGTTTTGTGTTTGTTTATTTTGCTGTTTTTGTTTCCATTGCAAACATTATTGTTATTAAGCCTAAAAGTGAAAAGTTTTTGTTCAATGGTACTATATGAATGAACACGTTTGGTATTATATTGTAAATGTGTATTCATTTTTTGTAATTACATGCATGTAATATAGTAGTTAAGGGGATTAATTTGGGTTTCATACTTTTGTTTGAGATAAAATAATAATCATAAAGTTTGATATCGAACTAGGTATGAATGCTTTACCTATCACAAGGTTCCTAAAATATAATAAAAAAGGTTTCATTACTGAAAAAGGCTAATTATATATAATTATACAATCTACTGTCGGTTTTTTTTCTAAATAAGAAATGCCTTAAGATTAGAAAGAAACCTTATGCAAAATGGATCTAAATCGATGAATTTAAAGTAATGTGTATTGATTTTTTCAGTATGTATATGGTCATATCCTCTGATATATAAAACTAGAATAGTGACAATATGATAATTGTTTTTGACAAATACTTTTGCTTTACTAATATTAATTTGCAAATATGAAAGGATTGACGCAAGTATTATGAATTTAGTGTTTTTTGCAGATGTTATTACCTCTTGTAACACTCCATAGTTCCCGGAGATTTTTTCAAGATATTGCGATAGGTACATGTAATGAATTTTTGATATATCATTAGATCCAAAAAGAACAAAATTGATCTCTTGCAACTTCTGGCTTTCGAATAGTGACAACATGATCAATCTAGTAAAAAGTATCCATGTAACTCAAAATATTGTATTATTAGCTCACCTGGTCCGAAGGACCGAGATGAGCTTATGGGATACCGCAGCGTCCAGCGTCTGGC
>SAYR01027469.1:3014796-3037340 GCA_004382745.1 Argopecten irradians irradians | reverse complement strand
AGATGATCTTTCAAGCCGCGCACAGGCTGAAGGGTGGCCAGGGTGGAAAGCGCAATATCATCATATGTTTCAATAGCTTGATAGACAGGGATGAGGTGCACAAGCTGCCATGAAGCTTAAACCTGGATCGGGCTATAGTGTAATGACAAATCTACCCCCTGAAATAAATAAAATCCGTGCTAAGTTGCTGAAAGACCGTTGGGAGATGCCCTCGTCTGAGAAGAAGAAATTTAAAATTGTGTATCAAAAGGAGTTTCCTTTTTGGTATTGAAGCAAAAGCCAAAATATTGAACACATGTTTCGACGACGAAGGTTGACAATACTTGTTTTTGTGTGGCGGCCGTTAGGCGTGACACGGACTGAGCACGCGCGCGCCTACCACGCTTTAAAAGAAACAGTACACATATGTATACAGTGTGTGAACATATTTACAGATACCTGTGTTTTGTGTTTGTTTATTTTGCTGTTTTTGTTTCCATTGCAAACATTATTGTTATTAAGCCTAAAAGTGAAAAGTTTTTGTTCAATGGTACTATATGAATGAACACGTTTGGTATTATATTGTAAATGTGTATTCATTTTTTGTAATTACATGCATGTAATATAGTAGTTAAGGGGATTAATTTGGGTTTCATACTTTTGTTTGAGATAAAATAATAATCATAAAGTTTGATATCGAACTAGGTATGAATGCTTTACCTATCACAAGGTTCCTAAAATATAATAAAAAAGGTTTCATTACTGAAAAAGGCTAATTATATATAATTATACAATCTACTGTCGGTTTTTTTTCTAAATAAGAAATGCCTTAAGATTAGAAAGAAACCTTATGCAAAATGGATCTAAATCGATGAATTTAAAGTAATGTGTATTGATTTTTTCAGTATGTATATGGTCATATCCTCTGATATATAAAACTAGAATAGTGACAATATGATAATTGTTTTTGACAAATACTTTTGCTTTACTAATATTAATTTGCAAATATGAAAGGATTGACGCAAGTATTATGAATTTAGTGTTTTTTGCAGATGTTATTACCTCTTGTAACACTCCATAGTTCCCGGAGATTTTTTCAAGATATTGCGATAGGTACATGTAATGAATTTTTGATATATCATTAGATCCAAAAAGAACAAAATTGATCTCTTGCAACTTCTGGCTTTCGAATAGTGACAACATGATCAATCTAGTAAAAAGTATCCATGTAACTCAAAATATTGTATTATTAGCTCACCTGGTCCGAAGGACCGAGATGAGCTTATGGGATACCGCAAGCGTCCAGCGTCTGGCGTTCCGCTCGTCCGTCAACAATCGACTTCTTTCTCCATAACCGCTGGTCGGATTTCAACAAAATTTACTGGTAGGCATCCTTATGGCTACTAACTGAAAATTGTACAAATGAATGGGCTGATCCCTGATCGCCTGAGGGGCGGTGCCAAAAGGGGTCAATTTGGCTATTTCCAATAAACGACTTCTTCTCTGAAACCAAGCATGGGATAGCACCCATAATGCAATGGTAGCATCCTTATAGGGTGGGATTCAAAAATTGTACAAATGATGGGGCTGACCCCCCGGGACCTGAGGGGCGGGTCAATTTGGCTATTTCCAAAAACGACTTCTTCTCTGAAACTAAGCAAGAGATAGCATCATAATGCAAGGTAGTATCGTTATAGGGTTGGGATTCAAAATTGTTACAAATGATGAGGGCTGACCCCAGGGGGCCTGAGGGGGGGTCAAAAAGGGTCAATTGCCTATTTCCATATTAAACGACTTATTCTCTGAAACAAGCATGGCGATAGCACTCATAAAGCAATGGTAGGCATCCTTATAGGGTGGGGATTCAAAATTGTACAAAATGATGGCGCTGACCTCCGGGGGCCTGAGTGGCGGGGTCAAAAGGGCCAATTTGGCTATTTCCATAAAAATGTCTTTCTTCTCTTGAAACTAAGCATGGTATAGCACCCATAAAACAATGGTAGCATCCTTATAGTTGTGGGATTTAAAATTGTGCAAATAATAGGGCTGACCCCCCGGGGGCCTGAGGGCGGGGTCAAAAGGGTCAATTTGGCTATTTCCATATAAAATGACTTTTTCTCTGCAACTAGCATGGCTGGTATAGGCACCCATAATGCAAATGGTAAGCATTCTTATGGGTAGGGATTTCCAAAATTGTGCAAATGATAGGCTGACCCCCGGGGGCCTGAGGGCGGGGTCAAAGGGGTCAATTTCCATATAAATGACTTTTTCTCTGCAACTTAACATGGGATTACGCTCATAATGCAATGGTTACATCCTTATAGAGGTTTGGATTCAATATTTTGCAAATGAATGGGCTGACCCCCCCCCTCCCCCCCCGGGGGGCCTGAAGGGTGGTCAAAAGGGTTTAATTTAGCTATTTCCATATAAACGGACTTCTTCTCTGCCAACTAAGAATGGAAGAGCACTTATAATGCAATGGTAGCATCCCTATAGGGGTTGGGATTTTGAAATTGTACAAGTGATAGGGGCTGACCCCCGGGCCTTAGACGCAATACATGTAGATGCGAGGTCAAAAAGGTCAATTAGGCTTACTACTTTCATATAAATTACTTTGTCCGTGAACCTATGTTAGTTGGATAGCATATTTGTATGGTATCAATAGCATCATTGTATGGTTGTGATTCAAAATTAAACTTTGGAAGTCAATTTTGCTTATTAGCCCACCATCATCAGATGGTGGGCTATTCAAATCGCCTTTCGTCCGTGGTCCGTCGTCCGTCCTTCCGTCCGTCCGTCCTTCCGTCCGTCCGTCCGTCCGTCCGTTAACAATTCTTGTTTACCGCTATTTCTCAGAAAAGTACAGAAGGGATCTTTCTCAAATTTCACATTTGTAGGTTCCCCAGGGCCTAGTTGTGCATATTGCATTTTGGACCAATCGGTTCAACAAATGGCCGACTGGCGGCCATCTTGGATTTTGAATAGTTAAAGTTTGTTACCTCTATTTCTCAGAAAGTTTTAAAGAAATCTTTTCTCAAAATTTCACATGTAGGTTCCCCAAGGGCCCTAGTTGTGCATATTGCATTTTGGGACCAATCGGTCAACATGATGGCCGACTGGCGGCCATCTTGGATTTTGATAGTTAAAGTTTGTTACCGCTATTTCTCAGAAAGTTTGAAGGGATCTTTCTCAAATTTCATATGTTGTTCTCCTAGGCCCTAGTTGTGCATATTGCATTTTGGGACAAATCGGTCAACAAGTTGGCCGACTGGCGGCCATCTTGGATTTTGATAGTTAAAAGTTTGTTACCGCTATTTCTCAGAAAGTTTTAAAGGGATCTTTCTCAAATTTCACATGTAGTTTCCCACTAAGGGCCTAGTTGTGCATATTGCATTTTGGGGACCAATCGGTCAACAAGATGGCCGACTGGCGGGCCATCTTGATTTTGATAGTTAAAGTTTGTTTACCGCTATTCTCAGAAAGTTTTGAAGGGATCTTCTCAAATTTCATATGTTGGTTCTCCTTAGGCCCTAGTTTTGGATATTGCATTTTGGGAACCAATCGGTCAAACAAGATGGCCGACTGGCGCCGTCTTGGATTTTGATAGTTAAAGTTTGGTTACCGCTATTTCTCAGAAAGTTACTTAAGGGATCTTTCTCAAATATCATATGGTTGGTTCTCCTAGGGCCCTAGTTGTGCATATTGCATTTTGGGACCAATCGTCAACAATGATGGCCGACGGCGGCCACTTGATTTTGATAGTTAAAGTTTGTTACCGCTATTTCCCAGAAAGTACTGAAGGGATCTTTTCAAAATTTCATATATAGGTTCCCCTAGGGCCCTAGTTGTGCATAATTGCATTTTGGGACCAATCAGTCAACAAGATGGCCGACGGACTGACCGGCCATCTTGGATTTTTGATAGTTAAAGTTTGTTACCGCTATTTCTCAGAAAAGTACCTGAAAAGGATCTCTCTTCAAATTTCATATGCATGTTCCCCTTGAACCCTAGTTGTGCATATTGCATTTTTGGGAGTGATTTGGTCAACAAGATAGCTGACCGGCGCAATCTTTGGATTTTGATAGTTAAAGTTTTGTTAACACTATTTTCCCAGAAAGTACTGAAGGAATCTTTCTCAAATTTCATATGTAGTGTTCCCCTACGACCCTAGTTGTGCATATTGCATTTTGGGACAGAATCGGTCAGGCAAGATGATCGACAGGTAGCCATTCTTGAATTTTGATAATTGAAGTTTTGTTACTGCCTACATATCTCAGAAAGTACTGAAAGGATCTTTCTCAAAGTTCATATATAGTTATTTAGTAAAAGTTTGAAAAGCAGGGAAAAGATCCCTCTTTCTGTTGTCAGACATAGATCATTCTTTGGTGGGCACCAAGATCCCTCTGGGATCTCTTGTTTTTCTAATTGTCAGAGTCTTGTGATAATTACTAAAAAAAACCAGGTGAGCGATACAGGCCCTCTGGGCCTCTTGTTAGTTACAGGTACGTGTATTGAAACTGCACTTTTAAATTGTCATTTGTCAATGCCACTATGATTTTTTTGAACATTATGGAGAATTGTCAGGTAATATTAAGGATTGAATATTTGTACTTAAAATTTTAGAGTTTTCTCAAGCTCCTGGTAGTGGTTAAAATTGGAGGTTTTATATGATTGAAAGGGAAGTTCGTCCGCTGGATTTTGGGAACGGGGTTTTTTAGCTCACCTGCCGAAGGCCGGTGAGCTTATGTCATGGCGCGGCGTCCGTCGTCCTCGTCCGTCCGTCCGTCAACAATTTTCCTTTAAATCGCTACTAGTCATAGAGTTCTGCATGGATTGTAACCAAATTTGGCCACAAAACATCCTTGGGGGAGGGAAACAGAACTTGTATTAATTTTGGCTCTGTCCCCCCCGGGCAGGAGGGGCGGGGCCCAATAGGGAAATAGAGGTTAATCCTATATATCGCTACTTGTCCTAGAGTTTCTGCATGGATTGTTAACCATATTTGACCACCAAACATCCTTGGGGAGGGGGAACAAAACTTGTTATAAATTTTGGCTCTGGCCCCAGGGCAGGAGGGGCGGGGCCCAATAGGGGTAATAGAGGTAAATCCTTTAAATCGCTACTTGTCATAGAGCTCTGAATGAATGTAACCAAATTTGGCCACAAACATCCTTTGGGAAGGGAACAGAACTTTGTATAAATTTTGGCTCTGGCCCCCGGGGGCAGGAGGGTGGGGCCCAATAGGGAAATAGAGGTAAATCCTTTAAATCGCTACTAGTCATAGAGTTCTACATGAATTGTAACCAAATTCTGCCACAAAACATCCTTGGCGGGAAGGGGAACAGAATTTGTATAAATTTTACTCTGATCCCCAGGGGGCTGGGGGGCGGGCCCAATAGGGGAAATAGAGGTAAATCCTTTTAAATCGCTACTAGTCATAGAGTTCTGAATGAATGTAACTAAATTTGGCCACAAACATCCGGGGGAAGGGGAACAGAACTTGAATAAATTTTGGGCTCTGATCCCCCGGGCAGGAGGGGCGGCCCAATAGGGGAAATAGAGGTAAATCCTTTAAATCGCTACTTGTCGTAGAATTCTGAATGCGAATGTTATTCCAAATTTGGCCAACAAAACATCCTTTGGGGGAAGGGAACAGAATTGTATAAATTTTGCTCTTGGTCCCCTGGGGGCAGGAGGGGCTGGGCCCCAATGGGTAATAGAGGTAAATCCTTTTAAATCGCTACTAGTCATAGAGTTCTGAATGGAATGTTAGCCAAATTTGGCCACAAACATCCTTTGGGAAGGGGAACAAACTTGTATAAATTTTGGCTCTGGTCCCCCGGGGCGAGGAGGGTGGGGCCCCAATAGGGGAAATAGAGTTTAAATCGCTAAACTCAGTAATAGAGTTCTACATGAATAACCAAATTCTGCCACAAACACCCTTGGTAGAAGGGAAGAGAACTTGTGTAAATTTTGACTCTGGTCCCCAGGGGGCAGGAGGGGCGTTCCCAATAGGGGAAATAGAGTTAATCCTTATAATCGCTACTAGTCATAGAGTTCTGAATGGAATTAACAAATTTGGCCACAAACATCCAACGGGGAACAGAACTTGTATAAATTTGGCTCTGATCCCCGGGGGCAGGAGGGGCGGGCCCAATAATATAGAGGTAAATCCTTTTAAAATCGCTACTAGTCATAGAGTTCTGAATGGAATGTAACCAAATTTGCCACAAACATCCTTAAAGATGGGAACAGACCTTGTTTAATTTTGGCTCTGACCACCGGGGCAGGAGGGCGGCCCAATAGGAATAGAGGTTATAATCCTTATAAACCGCTACCAGATGTCATATGTAGGTTCCTCTAGGACCCTAGTTCTGCCTATTGCATTTTGCGACCACCATCTTGGATTTTGATAGTTTAAAGTTTGAAAAGCAGAAAAAAGAAGTGTAAGTTTGAAAAGCAGAGAAAAGATCCCTCTTTCATTTGTCAGACATAGATCAATCTTTGGTGGGCGCCAAGATCCCTCTGGGATCTCTTGTTTTTCTAATTGTCTGAGTCTTGTGATAATTACTAACAAAAAACCAGGTGAGCGATACAGGCCCTCTGGGCCTCTTGTTTATAAGATTAGAAAGAAACCTTATGCAAAATGGATCTAAATCGATGAATTTAAAGTAATGTGTATTGATTTTTCAGTATGTATATGGTCATATCCTCTGATATATAAAACTAGAATAGTGACAATATGATAATTGTTTTTGACAAATACTTTTGCTTTACTAATATTAATTTGCAAATATGAAAGGATTGACGCAAGTATTATGAATTTAGTGTTTTTTGCAGATGTTATTACCTCTTGTAACACTCCATAACGTACCGTGACGGACAATCTGAATTCTTGACACATGGTTTCGACGCTTTGATTGATCTATATTCTGCACGATGAAGGCGACACTACTTTAGTCTGTTATTGTGTGAAGGCCGTTATGCGTGACACGGACTGAGCATGCGCGCGCCTTCTACGTGTAAAGATGTACCAGTGCACGTATATAACTACAATGTGTTAACATGAACACATATACACATTGTTTGTGTTTGTTGTTGTTCAATTGCCGGTATTGCTATATTAAAATACGAAGTAAAATGTGTACGACATGAATGAATATACTTATAATTACAAATATGTAGCATAAATATGCAATAATAATTATTATTATGTAACTATGATATAGGAGTCCATATTTTCTAGAAAAATATTAATATTGATTTTGACATATTATCATAACAGTTTACATTACTGAAGCTATCTTCAAATATGAATGATTGACATGCATTTTGTAGTTTTTTCGGTCGGGGTTATTGCCCCTTTGTATTTTCCTCCCTAACGTGTACATATTCGGAATTTCAGGGCAACAGTTCCACTATACAAGAAGACACAACATGAATATACAGCAGTCTCCCAAAACACGCACCTCGCACAACATACACGCAACACACCCGCATACATGGGAGGCCGTCCTTACATGACCATAGCTGTTAATAGGACGTTAATTAATCAAACAAACAAACAAAGTTCCCGGAGATTTTTTCAAGATATTGCGATAGGTACATGTAATGAATTTTTTATATATCATTAGATCCAAAAAGAACAAAATTGATCTCTTGCAACTTCTGGCTTTCGAATAGTGACAACATGATCAATCTAGTAAAAAGTATCCATGTAACTCAAAATATTGTATTATTAGCTCACCTGGTCCGAAGGACCGAGATGAGCTTATGGGATACCGCAGCGTCCAGCGTCTGGCGTCCGTCGTCCGTCAACAATCGACTTCTTCTCCATAACCGCTGGTCGGATTTCAACAAAATTTGACTGGTAGCATCCTTATGGGCTACTAACTGAAAATTGTACAAATGATGGGGCTGATCCCTGATCGCCTGAGGGGCGGGGCCAAAAGGGGTCAATTTGGCTATTTCCATATAAACGACTTCTTCTCTGCAACTAAGAATGGAAGAGCACTTATAATGCAATTGTGGCATCCTTATAGGGTTGGGATTTGAAATTGTACAAGTGATAGGGCTGACCCCCGGGGCCTTAGACGGCAATACATGTAGATGCGAGGTCAAAAAGGTCAATTAGGCTACTACTTTCATATAAATTACTTTGTCTCTGAACCTATGTATTGGATAGCATATTTGTATGGTATCAATAGCATCATTGTATGGTTGTGATTCAAAATTAAACTTTGGAAGTCAATTTTGCTTATTTTTCTAATTGTCAGAGTCTTGTGATAATTACTAAAAAAAAACAGGTGAGCGATACAGGCCCTCTGGGCCTCTTGTTAGTTACAGGTACGTGTATTGAAACTGCACTTTTAAATTGTCATTTGTCAACTGCCACTATGATTTTTTAATATTATGGAGAATTGTCAGTAATATTAAGGATTGAATATTTGTACTTAAAATTTTAGAGTTTTCTCAAGCTCCTGGTAGTGGTTAAATTTGGAGTTTTTATATGATTGAAAGGGAAGTTCGTCCGTGGGATTTTGGGAACGGGGTTTTTTCATGTTTAGTTTCAAATGCATCAATCTTTATCTTTGTCAAATCTAAAATGCACTGTTTGAAAATATGTATAATGTTAAGGAGTATAAGGCTTTTTGAAAATGGGTAAAATACGAATTGGAAGCTTGAACTGTCGGGGTCTTGCAAGTGATTTGGTTAAGAGACGGGATATTTTTCATAGATGTCGATCAAAATATGATATTTCTATATTAGTAGATACATACAGTGATGCGAGTACAGAATCGCAATGGAGAAATGAGTGGGGAGGTGATATAAAATTTGCGTCTTTTTCTTCAAATAGTAGAGGCGTTGCAATTCTTTTTAAAAATTCATTTGACTACAATGTAGAAAATGAATATAAAGATCCAAACGGAAACTTCATATTATTGAATATTATTGTCCAAAACATAAAGCTAACTTTATGTGCAGTATATGGTCCAAATGAGGATAATCCTTTATTTTTTAGCAACCTTCAAAATAGAATTGAAGCTTTCGGAAACGACTCTTTAATAATAGCAGGGGATTGGAATGTGGCGCTTGATTATGAAGTAGACACTGTGAATTATCGCAATAAAAATAATACTAAAGCTAATAATGAAATTCATAACATGATTCAAAATTTAGATTTAGTTGACGTCTGGAGAGAATTTAATGTGGACGAAAGAAAACATACATGGTTTGGGCCGAATGGGAAAAAAAGTAGATTAGATTATTTTTTGGTATCTGCTGATCTACAAAACAACATTCTTACTGCGGGTATGGACTTTGCTTATAAATATGATCATTCCCCTATTTTTAGCCCACCATCATCAGATGGTGGGCTATTCAAATCGCTTTTTGTCCGTCGTCCGTCGTCCGTCCTTCCGTCCGTCCGTCCGTCCTTCCGTCCTTCCGTCCGTTAACATTTCTTGTTAACGCTATTGCTCAGAAAGGGCTGAAGGGATCTTTCTCAAATTTCATATGTAGGTTCCCCTAGGGCCCTAGTTGTGCATATTGCATTGTAGGACCGATCAGATAACAAGATGGCCGCCAGGCCGCCATCTTGGATTTTGGTAGGTAAAGTTTGTTACCGCTATTTATCAGAAAGTACTGAAGGGATCTCTCTCAAATTTCACATGTAGGTTCCCCTAGGGCCCTAGTTGTGCATATTGCATTTTCTAAATGTATGCATATTATTGGTTAAAAAAATATATATCTTTAATGCGACAATATGATAAAATTCCAAAGCTGGGAAATATGTAAGACATTTATTAAAAATTACAGAGCCATTGATCAGTATTCCGACCTATATGCTTATCCAAACGCAGCAAACAAGAACCGACAGAATGGAAAGTATCAAAGCTTATTTTAGAATGAAATATTATTATAACTTTATTAACATATATTGTATTGTGAATACATATTTTCATGGAGAGATTTAGAAAATTATAACTTTTTATGTGTGTTTGGATGCAATAAAAATATTCAAAAGAAGTATGTCAATAAATGGTAATGTTATTTTGTTTTGGTTTCAAAATTTCTTTTCGATAAATGAAATTATAATTGTATTTTTCACAGACTTGGTATAGGGGTAAATTACGTTAAAATGAACGTCGAAAAACCATCATCTTGAAAGATCTCCAATTTACGCTTACGGAATCACTAATATTTGTTCGTTTTCGTTTTTTTCTGTATATTCCTTAATCCGTTGATAATTGATTACTTGTTACTATAATTAAATATTATGTTCACAACATTGATGCTTCATCGATTCAGTCTTTTTGTCTTCTTTAATCTTAATACTATGATATAATTTGATGATTATTTGTACGTTTTTTGAAATCATTTTTATGATCTCATTTTTTAGCCCACCATCATCAGATGGTGGGCTATTCAATCGCCTTTCGTCCGTGGTCGCGTCGTCCGTCCGTCCGTCCGTTCCGTTAAACAATTCTTGTTACCGCGCTATTTCTCAGAAAGTTAGAGAAGGGTCTTTCTCAAAGCATTTCACATGCGTTCCCCTAGGGCCTAGTTGTGCATATTGCATTTTGGGATCAATCGTCAACAAGGATGGCCGACTGGCCGGCCATCTGATTTGAATAGTTAAGAGTTGTTACGGCGTCTATTTCTCAGAAATAAGCTAAAGGGATCTTTCTCCAATTCACATGTAAGGTTTCCCCCTAGGGCCCTAGTTGTTCATATTGCAATTTTGGGACCAAGTTCGGTCACACAGAGATGTGCCGACTGGCGCATCTCTTGGTTTCGAATAGTTAAAGTTTGGTACCGCTATTTCTCAGAAAGTACTTAAGGGATCTTTCTCAAATTTCATATGTAGGTTTCCCTAGGGGCCTAGTTGTTGCATATTGCATTTTGGGAACGCAATCGGTCACAAGATGGCCGACTGGCCGCCATCTTGGATTTTGATAGTTAAAGTTTGTTACCGCTATTTCCCAGAAAGTACTGAAGGGATCTTCCTCAAATTTCATAATGTAGGTTTCCCTAGGGGCCTAGTTGGCATATTTGCATTTGGGAACCAATCGGTCAACAAGATGGCCGACTGGCGGCCATCTGGATTTTGATAGTTAAAGTTTGTTACCGGCTATATCTCAGAAAGTATGCTTAAGGGATCTTTCTCAAATTTCATATGTAGGTTTACCGTAGGGCCCTAGTTGTGCATATTGCTTTTTGGGACCAATCGGTCAACAATGATGGCCGACTGGCGGCCATCTTGGATTTTGATAGTTAAAGGTTTGTTACCGCTTATTTCTCAGAAAGTACGAGAAGGGATTCTTTCTCAAATTACATATATAGGTTTCCCTAGGGCCCTAGTTTGTGCATATTGCATTTTGGGTACATCAGTCAACAAGATGGCCGACCGACTGACGCCATCTTGGATTTTGATAGTTAAAGTTTGTTACCGCTATTTCTCAGAAAGTACTGAAGGGAATCTCTCTCAAATTTTCATTATTGATGTCGCCCTTGAAGGGCCCTAAGTGTGCAATGATTGCATTTTTGGGACTGAATCGTCAACAAGATGGCCGACCGGCGACCATCTTGATTTTGATAGTTCAAGTTTTGTTAAAGCTATTTTCCCAGAAAGTACTGAATGGATCTTTCTTCCAAATTTATAGTAGGTTCCCCTAGCGACCGACTAGTTGTTTGCATATTTGCATTTGGGACCGACGGTCACAAGATGATCGACAGGTTTGCCATCTTGAATTTTGATAATTGAAGTTTGTTATGCTCACATATCTCAGAAAGTATGAAATGGGATCTTTTCTCAAGGTTCAATATATGAGTATGTAGATAAAAGTTTGAAAAGCAGGGAAAAGATCCTCTTCTCTGTTGTCAGACATAGATCATACTTTTGGTGGGCGCCAAGATCCTCTGGGATCTCTTGTTTCAATTATATTAAAATGAAATGTTTCTCACTTAGCGGTATATAACGTACTTATTTCTGATTTAAGTTTAAATTTAACCCAAAAAATTGACACATGCTTTGGGGAATGGATGAGACTCGCTATGAACAGACATGGTTAGGTCATCATTTAAGGAGGAATGTGTACTCGCAGAGAAAGGCGTTACATAATGTGGAATGCCACTAAAATGGCACGTTGTTTAAGTCTTGCTGGGACATAGTTTATCAAAACACATACTGATGTAAAATCCTTTACCTAAAATAATCGTTTTATAGTTCGTTTTTCTTTAGCGATATATGCCAACCTCGATGTATGAAGTGTCAAGGGACGGTCAATAAAAACGTCGATACATCGAGACTTGCGATTATTCATGGTTGGAAATTAGACCGATTTTTTTAACCATGGCCAACTATGGTAGTAAACATGTCGTCTCCGTTCCGTAAACTTTATAATCATTGTATTTACTCCAAGCAAAAAGCAAAATAAACCGGAAGTATGGCAATTATTCACATGTGTTGTATATTTACAGAACAAGACCTTACGTGTTCTAAGGCCTAACCTGTACATGTGTTCGTTTGTGACTATTTAAGCGAATAGTTAATATTGCGGAAATGAATAATAAAAACGAAAACACCGTTGCAAAAACGAAACTAAAAGGGGGACCGAAAGCGCTACAAACCTACAAGATACTTCGATTTAAGAATGATGATTTGCTCCAGTATTTTTTATGTCAAAGTTTTTGCAATGTAAACAGTTATGAGTATGAAGTTACTATAATGTGGCCTCGTTTTTTTTACCGTTCCGTAAATTCTACAAACCCCTACAAATGGCGGCGGCGAACATCAAACGACTAACGGTATCTTTGCCCGTACTAATGATTTAATAACGCAGCTTGTAAAAAACAAAACACTCGGTTTATCGGCCTGGTCAGTGATAATATTATCTTCATGATAGCAAGCAAGCACACATAGCTGTCATAATCCTTATTGTCCCGGCGAAAGTGCCGGTCGGGAGACAAGCTAGGCGTGAACGCATGCCGGCGGGGTATCGGCGAACACCTGATCTGTAACAAGGTAAATTTTTATTCGAATCATCGGAGTGGTCAGTTACCAATGTCTAATAACAATGGTCCATGAAAAAAGTTCGATAGCAATCGAGAACTTCGATTCATAAAACTTCGATTCATAAATGGGTTTTAGTTAGTAATGTTTATAGTGAAAAATTCGGGACGGACAAAAAGTTCGGATACAGCGAGAAATTCGATTCATGGAGTTCGAATCATCGAGGTTTTGACTGTAGTTAATCAAAATACACTAACATACAACCTTATTTAAAATATATACGTTTATAGTCTTCTGGGACATAATTAAATAACAAATAACTGATGTAAACCTTTACTTAAATATGTACATTTATAGAAAAACAATTAAAACGTGTTTTTGTTAAGAATGAACTGCTTCATTGTAATGATTTGACGACCTACAACAGACATTTAGGTCAACATTTAAAAAGTTGTCTGGAGTGAAAGGCGTTACAATTGAAATACAGCTGAAATGTGTACGTTGATAGTCTTCTGGGAGCATTGTTAATCAAACATATTGGATGAAAGAACCTTATTTGTTTTATCGCTATAAAAGTATAGTCCTATGATTAATGTAATTTATACGCATATGTAACTGAGTCATTCGTTTTTGACAAATATGTTTACACAAGATAGAAACGCAAGAAATGTTTAAATCCGCTATGGAGTACATTGTGTGAATGTATTTATATATTAATAAGTAAAAAAGTTTATTATAGTTTATAAGATAATTGTATGATACAAGAATGTTTAATGATAGATTGGCTTTACGTCTGATAAAACGATTATACTAGTTAAACGCACAATTTGTTTCGTATTGCATCATAATAATGTTATGATGGATCAGAAAAGTTTAGTCTGATCTAACACTTATTAATGTTACAACACACAATTGAAAGGTAACATATCGGGTTATCATAAGTTGTCGTTTTACCGTGTATTGTATTATATGAATAAAATCAATGATCGGTACGAACACCAATACGGAGACATTTTACATTATACTATAAAAAGGGGAACTGCGAATACTAAAGCCAGTTGTTCCATGTTTCATAAATCGTCGTCAAATTATGAGTGTTTGATAATTTCCACGTAAAATGCCCACAGTAATTGATACTTTATTGAATTAATGTGACCGTATACGGACTTTAAAATTGTCATACATTTGTAAAATGTCGTAATAATAACTGATCTACATGACATGACAATCTGAATTAAAATACAGATCCTTTATTATCACTACGTTGGATAAGAGGATCTGAGAACATCCCATTAGGGGTCCACGTCAAGATGACCTTTTCAAATGGCCAAATCAAATTGGAACTGCCAGACATCTTGACTGCAGACGAAATAGTTTGAAAAAGCTGTCTAAATTATTTTCGTGGATGCAGTCATATCGCCCCGAAGTGCACAACAAAGCTAATTGTATATGTATACTGGGGCGAAAAGACGTTTTTTCAATTGATGTTGTAAGGTGTAGAAACTGCATTTGCTCTGAAGTACACGTGGTTTAAAGGTCATCCTGGAGTGACTCCCTTATCGGGATATTGGTCAGATCTATATTGAACGGAGTGGAGTATAAGGATCTGTTATTTTAATCAGATTGATGCCTGTTTTACCTATTACGACGGTAATGATCGCGCCTAATATTAGTGGTCAAGTTTTATTAATAAACCATAATGCTGTCCTTATCATAAATTTTAATTGCATATTATATATAACAAATATTTTACTTGGGGTTAACTTAATTAACACGTCTTCAGAGCATCTGTGTGTTCTTTTTTCTGATATATGGTACTATGATGACTTTAACTAGCGAGGTCCAAAATGGGAGCTTTGCTGAAATTTGGCTTTAAAATCTGACTCCTCCTTATATTAATCCTTGAATGGGTTTCGACCATATTTGGATGAAGGGCTACCAAGTTTGTTCAACAAATGACATTTACCTTTTTCAGAAACTTACATATTCAACTAAGGAGTTCCTTGTATTGTTTATATTAATCGTTAACCAATACTTTATACTGTGACTTTGTTGTTTTGAGCCATGAGTCAGATGACCGTTAAGGCCCATGGGCCTCTTGTTAATGATAATAATCCATTTATTACCAAACTGACAGACGAGCAAAAGATTTCAATGGATGGCCCACTCAATGCGGAAGAATGTTTAAAAGTTTTAAAAAATATGAGTAATGGAAAATCACCAGGTTTAGACGGATTTACTGTAGAATTTTACAAATTTTTTTGGTCAGATCTAAAATCTTTTTTAATAAAATCCATTAATCAATCTCTTACAGATCAGGAAATGTCAATTTGTCAGCGTAGTGGATTGATTAAATGTATTCCAAAACAAGGGAAATCAAAACTATTTATAAAAAATTGGAGACCAATTTCATTATTGAATGTAGATTATAAAATCGCTTCATCGTGTATAGCTAACAGAATTAAAAAAAGTTCTAGTTGATATCATTAGCCCAAGTCAGTCAGGCTTTGTCAAAGGTCGGTATATAGGAGAATGCATAAGAATTATAAGTGACATAATTGAAAAGACAGAAGAGAATAATCAAGCAGGTATTTTATTGATGTTAGATTTTGAAAAAGCTTTCGATTCCATTGAGTGGGCAGTCATAGAAAGATGTTTGCGATTTTTTGGTTTTAGTGATGATTTTATTTTAAATTGTTTTAAATCTTTATATTCAAATATTTCAGCCTCTGTAGAAAACAATGGTCACCTCTCCAACTCTTTCCAAGTTACACGCGGAGTACGACAGGGTGATCCTTTGTCTACATACCTTTTTATTATATGTATTGAATTACTTAGAGGAGCAATTAAATTTGAACCCGATGTAAAAGGGATAATTAGTAATAACTCTGAATAGCTTATCAGTCAATACGCTGACGACTCCACACTGATACTTGATGATGATGCAAGATCCTTAGCAAAATTACTATATTTGATCTACATCTATGGAGAGTGTTCTGGTCTTAAAACTAATTTTGATAAGTCACAGGCTGTATGGATTGGGGTGAAACGATGCTGCGGGGAGGAAATTGAAACAGAACATAATCTTTCATGGAATCACCAAGGGAAATTCAAACTTTTAGGGGTTAAATATGATTTATCAAAAGAAAACATTTATGAAGATAATTTTACTGACAAATTGAAATCTATCGAATCTCTTCACTCAGATTGGTCTTTTGGAAACCTGTCTATTATTGGGAGAGTGACTGTTATCAAAACTTTAACATTTCCCATTATTGTACAAATATTAACTGTAATTCCTAGCCCACATTTTAAGATCCTAAAGAAATTTCAAGTATTATTTTTTTCATTTTTTATGGAATAGTAAAGTTGACAAGCTTAAGCGAAATCTTTTAATTGGTGACTATAATGACGGAGGTCTAAAAGTTCCGGATATTTTTTCTTACAGCAAATCTTTAAAACTTATCTGGATAAAAAAAATGCTTAGACACAAATAATTACGCAGATTGGAAAAATTATTAATTGATGACATTGAGCATTTTGGAGGAAATAGAATATGGAGCTTAACAAAATGTGGTCTAGATGAAGTTATAAAAAGGCACAATTTTTGAAAGTTTTGGAGCGAAATTTTGTCTATTTGGGGAAATCTATACGACATCCCCCAGCAGCCCCAGAAGTTGTTCTCTCCCAGCCTCTATGGTTTAATAAAGAAATAATAGAAATATTTAATTATTTAATAGTTAATAGAAAAAGAATATTTTCAAAAATATTATGCTATTTTAACGACATAATAGACGAAAACGGAAATATTATGTCTTTTAATAATCTTGTTCAAAAATATCATGTAAATATCAATTTTATGCGTTATAATAGTATTATTAGCGCAATACCTAGAGACTGGAAGAGAATGGTAAAAAACTATGGCAAAAATATTAAAAATGTTTTACATGATAATTTAAAACAGATCAGAATACTTGAAAAACCATGTAGATATTCCTATCACAAAATATTATCCTCGGTGTTTGTCTATCCTCAGCAAACTTATGAAAAATGGCATGTTGTTTTAGATGTTTCCCTTAGTAAAGATCAATGCGAAATAATTCATGCTCTTCCATTTCAGGAGACAAAGGACTCGAAATTACAAACTTTACAATTTAGAATAATACATAGAATCTTCTTCACAAATTCTATGTTTTTAAAACGAAATATTTTAGAACATCAGGAATGTAGTTTGTGTAGTGGGGCATCTGTTAATCTTAAATATAATGTTGTATTAGAGAGAAATCCTGTTATTTACCTATTTGGTCTGGTAGAAAACATTCAATTGACAGGTCTAAATGTATGCATATTATTGGTTAAAAAATATATATCTTTAATGCGACAATATGATAAAATTCCAAACTGGGAAATATGTAAGACATTTATTAAAAATTACAGAGCCATTGATCAGTATTCGACCTATATGCTTACTCCAAACGCAGCAAACAAGAACCGACAGAAATGGGAAAGTATCAAGCTTATTTTAGAATGAAATATTATTATAACTTTATTAACATATATTGTATCTGTGATACATATTTTCATGGAGAGCATTTAGAAAATTATAACTTTTATGTGTGATTGATGCAATAAAAATATTCAAAAGAAAAAAAAGACTTTGTATGTCAATAAATGGTAATGTTATTTGATTTTGTTTCAACATTCTTTGTGATAAATGAAATTATAATTGTATTTTTCACAGACTTGGTATAGGGGTAAATTACGTAAAATGAACGTCGAAAAACCAATCATCTTGAAAGATCTCCAATTTACGCTTACGGAATCACTATATTTGTTCGTTTTCGTTTTTTTCTGTATATTCCTTAATCCGTTGATAATTGATTACTTGTTACTATAATTAAATTATGTTCACAACATTGATGCTTCATCGATTCAGTCTTTTTGTCTTCTTTAATCTTAATACTATGATATAATTTGATGATTATTTGTACGTTTTTGAAATCATTTTTATGATCTCATTTTTTAGCCCACCATCATCAGATGGTGGGCTATTCAAATCGCCTTTCGTCCGTGGTCCGTCGTCCGTCCGTCCGTCCGTCCGTTAACAATTCTTGTTACCGCTATTTCTCAGAAAGTAGAGAAGGGATCTTTCTCAAATTTCACATGCAGGTTCCCCTAGGGCCCTAGTTGTGCATATTGCATTTTGGGATCAATCGGTCAACAAGATGGCCGACTGGCGGCCATCTTGGATTTTGATAGTTAAAGTTTGTTACCGCTATTTCTCAGAAAGTACTTAAGGGATCTTTCTCAAATTTCATATGTAGGTTTCCCTAGGGGCCTAGTTGTGCATATTGCATTTTGGGACCAATCGGTCAACAAGATGGCCGACTGGCGGCCATCTTGGATTTTGATAGTTAAAGTTTGTTACCGCTATTTCCCAGAAAGTACTGAAGGAATCTTTCTCAAATTTCATATGTAGGTTCCCCTACGACCCTAGTTGTGCATATTGCATTTTGGGACAGATCGGTCAGCAAGATGATCGACAGGTTGCCATCTTGAATTTTGATAATTGAAGTTTGTTACTGCTACATATCTCAGAAAGTACTGAAAGGATCTTTCTCAAGGTTCATATATAGTATGTAGTAAAAGTTTGAAAAGCAGGGAAAAGATCCCTCTTTCTGTTGTCAGACATAGATCATTCTTTGGTGGGCGCCAAGATCCCTCTGGGATCTCTTGTTTCAATTATATTAAAATGATGTTTCTCACTAGCGTAAACGTACTTATTTCTGATTTAATTTAATTTTAACCCAAAAAATTGACCATGCTATTGAATGATGAACTCGCTATGAACAGACATTTAGGTCATCATTTAAGAATTGTCTGCAGAGAAAGGCGTTACCATGGGAATGCCACTAAAACATGTACGTTGTTAGTCTTCTGGGACATAGTTTATCAAACACACTGATGTAAAACCTTACCTAAAATACATACGTTTATAGTCTTCTTGGACATACAAACCTCGATGTATCGAAGTTCAAGGGACGGTCATAAAAACGTCGATACATCGAGACTTCGAATTATTCATGGTTGAAATTAGACCGATTTTTTTACCATGGCCAACTATGGTAGTACATGTCGTCTCCGTTCCGTAAACTTTATAATCATTGTATTTACCCCAAGCAAAACAAAATAAAACCGAAGTATGCAATTATTCACATGTGTTGTATATTACAAACAAGACTTACGTGTTCTAGGCCTAACCCATGTACATGTGTTCGTTTGGTGACTATTTAAGCGATAGTTAATATTGCGGAATGAATATAAAAACGAAAACCCGTTGCAAAAACGAAACTAAAAAGGAGGGACCGAAAGCGCTACAACACCTACAAAATACTTCGATTTAGAATGATCGATTTGCTCCAGTATTTATGTCAAAGTTTTGCAATGTAACAGTTATGAGTATGAGTTACTAATAATGTGGCTCGTTTTTTACCGTTCCGTAAATTCTACAAACCCCTACAAATGGCGGCGGCGAACATCAAAAACGACTAACGGTATCTTTGCCGTACTAATGATTTAATAACGCAGCTTGTAAAAACAAAACACTCGGTTATCGGCCTGGTCAGTGATAATAATTATCTTCATGATAGCAAGCAAGCAACACAAGCTGTCATAATCCTTATTGTCCGGCGAAGTGCCGTCGCGAGACAGCTAGGCGTGACAGCATGCCGCGGGGTATCGGCGAACACCTGATCTGTACAGGTAAATTTTTATTCGAATCATCGAGTGTCAGTTACCAATGATTCTATAACAAATGGTCCATGAAAAAAGTTCGATACATCGAGAACTTCGATTCATAAAACTTCGATTCATAAATGGGTTAGTTAGTAATGTTATATAGTGAAAAAATTCGGGACCGGACAAAAAGTTCGATACAGCGAGAAATTCGATTCATCGGAGTTCGAATCATCGAGGTTTGACTGTAGTTAATCAAATACACTAACATACAACCTTATTTAAAATATATACGTTTATAGTCTTCTGGGACATAATTAATCAAATACACTGATGTAAAACCTTACCTAAAATATGTACATTTATAGAAAAACAATTAAACGTGTTATTGTAAGAATGAACTCGCTCATTGTAATGATTGACGACCTACAAACAGACATTTAGGTCAACATTTAAAAGTTGTCTGGAGTGAAAGGCGTTACAATTGAATACAGCTGAAATGTGTACGTTGATAGTCTTCTGGGACATTGTTAATCAAACATATTGATGAAAAACCTTATTTGTTATCGCTATAAAGTATAGTCTATGATTAATGTATTTATACGCATATGTAACTGAGTCATTCGTTTTTGACAAATATGTTTACACAAGATAGAACGCAAGAAATGTTTAAATCGCTATGGAGTACATTGTGTGAATGTATTTATATATTAATAAGTAAAAAAGTTTATTATATTTATAAGATATTGTATGATACAAGAAATGTTTAAATGATCAGATTGCTTTACGTCTGATAAAACGATTATACTAGTTAAAATGCACAATTTGTTCGTTATTCCATCATATATGTTTAAATGATGATCAGAAAAGTTTATGTCTGATCAAACACTTATATAGTTACAACACACAATTGAAAGGTAACATATCGGTTCATCATCAGTTGTCGTTTTACGAGTATTGTACTAATATGAAATAAAAATCATATCGGTGCGACACCAATACGGAGACATTCTACATAATACACATAAAAAAAAGGAACTGCGAATACTGAAGCCAGTTGTTCATTCATAAAATCGTCGTCAAATTATGTGTGTTTGATATTTCCACGTAAAACGCCACAGTATTGATACTTTATTGAAGTTATGTGACCGTATACAGACTTTAAATTGTCATACATTTGTAAAATGTCGTAATAGACTGATCTAATGACATGACAATCTGATTAAAATACAGATCCTTATTATCACTACGTTGGATAAGAGGATCTGAGAACATCCCATTAGGGGTCACGTCAAGATGACCTTTTCAAATGGCCAATCAAATTGGAACTGCCAGAATCTTGACTGCAGACGAAATAGTTTGAAAAAGCTGTCTAAATTATTTTCGTGGATGCAGTCATATCGCCCCGAAGTGCACAACAAAGCTAATTGTATATGTATACTGGGGCGAAAAGACGTTTTCAATTGATGTTGTAAGGTGTAGAAACTGCATTTGCTCTGAAGTACACGTGGTTTAAAGGTCATCTGGACGTGACTCCTTATCGGATATTGTCAGATCCTATATTGAACGGAGTGGATATAAGGATCTGTATTTTAATCAGATTGATGCCATGTTTACCTATACGACGGTAATGAATCGCCCTAATATTAGTGGTCAAGTTTTATTAATAAACATAATGCTGTCCTTATCAGTAATTTTAAATTGCATATATAATAACAAATATTTTACTTGGGGTTAACTTAATTAACACGTCTTCAAATGTATCTTTTGTATATAGTACTATGATGACTAAACTTGATTTTTTTAAAACATATACAGTTGAACCTGGTCATATTGAAGTCCCCGAGCAATGGAAAATAATTTTCCAATTATTCAGTCTGAGATTTCAAAATAGTCAAGGTGAAAAACATGTGAACATGGATTATAATTCACTTTAAATTAATCAGTCTTTCAATGTAACTGATTTCAAATTAAGTGGGTCCCACTGTATATTTAATTTAGTTTAAGATGATTATTTATTTTATTTTACTTTTATATTACTATGTTTGTAAACATTGAATGTAAACAATTTACTTAATATCCGAACAGAAAATACTTAAAATAACTCATTGATACCACAAACTTATCTTGATTTTTTTAATAGTGTAATAAACCCAATATTGTATGCAATAATCGTCTTTTGGTTTTGTTTATTTCCTCAGTTCAGAAAGTCTATATTAAAATAATAAAAGGAAACATCTCTTTCTGAGTCCAGATTATTAAAGTCACCTTTACAAAGCTGAATACATTTTGGCTTCATTGCTGATAAGCAAATAAATGACTTATGTGTACTTACACCAATAGTCCTAATTACCATTCAGGTGTAAAAACAAGAGGCCCAGAGGGCCTGTATCGCTCACCTGGTTTGTAATGCCAAGTAATGTTCTGAATACAGGTTCATTGTTTCTTTTCTGAAGGAATTTGAATATTTACCTCTAAATCCCTATTGGGCCCCACCCCTCCTGCCCCCAGGGGATCAGAGCCAATATTTATACAAGTTCTGTTCCCCTTCCTCCAAGGATGTTTGTGGTCAAAATTGGTCACAATCCAAGCAGAACTCTAGGACAAGTAGCGATTTATAGGATTTACCTCTATTTCCCCTATTGGGCCCCACCTCTCCTGCCCCCTGGGGGGTCAGAGCCAAAATTTATACAAGTTCTGTTCTCTTTCCCCCAAGTATGTTTGTGGCTAAAATTGGTTACATTCTATGAAAAACTCTAGGACAAGTAGCGATTTATAGGACTTACCTCTATTTCCCCTATTGGGCCCTGCCCCT
>SAYR01027469.1:2979363-3014786 GCA_004382745.1 Argopecten irradians irradians | reverse complement strand
CTAATAATAAACCAGGCTAAACAGACCATAATTTACAATTGTATAACAAGCCTCTTTGTGTATGCAATATGAACAAAAAACACAAACATTCATTATTTTAATATTCCTGTGAAGCTAATAGTTTTACAAGTGAAAATCGCATCAAAAACACCATATAAAGTAAACTTGGTTTAAACACACAATTTACCGTCTTGCATAATAATATATCTATGCACATATGTTTCATTGTGATGTCATTGTTTTGAATGAAATCACGTAATTTTCCTCGAAATAAGGTATATCATACGTCGGAAAACAACTATTTTATTACCTACCGAAGGGCAAATCCTCTGTTATGTGCAAACCCACAAAATAGTACGTAGATAACTACTTCAATGAATGAATACATTAAAAGGCATCATTTTTAATAGGTTTAATCACACCTTACTTTCTTTAAAGATAATTATTTCTAGTAAGCAATGATTTTATTTATAGTTGCAATATATAGTTTATTATCACAAATAGTTATTTCGTGCCATCTTTAAAATGTCTGTATACCAGGATGTTCTCTAACGCGATTTTATTGGTATGTACATAATTCTCTAACATTGCTTGAAATTATGTAATGTATATTTTACGGTTACTCCTCATAAAGCCTTGCAGATCTGATTAAACTAGTGATATTTGTCAGTCCAATAAAATCGGCTTTTGCGATATATAGTACCCATAAAAAGTATGCAACATAGCTTAATGCTTGACTCGAACATCTTGTTAGTTTGTAAATTTGACAAAAAATACAAAATATAGGAGAAAGCTAACATGAAGTCACTGGAGTTAACACTGTAGGTGAAAGAGTTCACATGGTATCACTAGATTCCACATTCTTGTCCAACTAGAATCAACACTGTGTCACTAGAGGTTAACGTATCTAGTACGTAGGCACTAAGTTTAACATCTGTAGTGACTTAGAGTCAGCGCGGTTGCTCCTAAGTAGCATCTAGCTATAAACACTCGTGTGCACTAGAGTTAACACCTAGTACACTAGAGTCTTATCACTAGTTAACTAATCACTGTGAAGCAGTTTTCACATAAATACCTATACCGTGATGTGTCCATGTCTATCACAAGTTATATGGAATATAGTTTTAACCTTATGTAAATACACATAACGATATGTTTAAATAGTTTATAATTCTACAGTTCATCTACATATCAAAACAAATTAAGTAATGCAGAAATAACAATACAAATAGATCTGATAATTAAAACTGCTAAAATTAATTGAATAGTATGTGGAAACACCTCAATTATCCGAGCCATATTAGCGAGCCTAACAACCATTTATAACAAGTTGTACACACTTTCTATTAATGTAACTCTTGAAACAAATCACTTCCTAATGTTTGCATACTCTTTACTGAGTATCTGTTTTAACATCCTTAGCATGGTGCCTCAGCCTTATTGGTTATGTCTTTCAGACAATCAAATTCCAATTAACATTCTTCAAAGTTAGATTAAGAAAAAGAATTTACCATCAATCGATTCATTTAGTAAAAAATAATAATACTTATTTATGGCAGACAATCAACATATTTGTAGATTATCTCATCGCGATAAAATAGAGACAATAGACATATTAGCGTAACCATTGTACGTGTTCTAATAGTTGTCATAGAGTAAGTCCTACTTCATATTCATCTAATATCTGCTTCCATGTATATAATTATCGCCATGTAGGGATATTTTACATATGCCTACAATGGTCAATAAAACCATTAACGCTTTCAATATTAAAATTCTATTGATCGTAATTGTTGCGTCAGGTAAACCATATAAGAAAATACGTGAATGTTAAATACTTTTAAGTTAAAATAAAAAAGATAATATTTGACATAGTTTATGCAAACATTTGCCTTTAGCTTTAAATCATGATTTCACGTTTGGAAAAGTAATAAATTCATCTCCGATATAAACATCACATAAATTACGTAATTCTATTCGTTCGCCTCGTTAGGAATACAAAGTCATTCTTAGTTTCAATTAAAATTTTATATTAGAGTTACGGAATTAATGAATCCTTTGTTTCCCATGTTTTGTAAAAAACTTTCGAAATATATTTTTTTTATTTTGAGTAAAACCTGCTTTGGAAAGATCTTTTTTGAAGACATTTTGTTAAACATGCTGTTTGTTTGTTTTTTGTTATTAATAAGTCCTATTTAACATAGTCATGTAAGGCACCGCCCCCGGCCTACCCATGTATCGGTGTTTGTGTGTAGTGCGAGGGTGCGTGTTCGAGACTCGGTATATTCATGTAGTGCTTGTATATGAACTTCCCTTTTATAGGCTATACACTACGCATGCCGCCGAAGACACAAGGCAACACACCCCACCGCACATTTATACTGACAACGGGCAACCAGTCTCCCACTCCCTTTGCTGAGCCTAAGCAGGAGCAGAAACTACCACTTTTATAGACTTTGGTGTTCTCCCAGGGACAAACCAAAGCCTTGCTCACAGGGCGAACTCTCAAATCCAAGCCAAAAATGAGGCCGTGCCAAGGAGGCATTAGAAGGATAAAGCCAGTTTTAGAAAGAATTGAAATAAGATCCAATTTAGTCCCTTTTACATCATGCATAGGCAGCAGCACAATTCTAACGCCCTACCGCAGGCAGCGCAGGTCTGACGTTGTCCAAAACTCATGTATATAAAAATCATTTATTGTACATATGTATTTCACTGTCAATCTATGTGAATCCAGTGCACTAACAAACTTATTGCAACATCTAAATCCATCTAACCAAAACAGAGGCAACAGAGGGCCTGTATCGCTCACCTGTTTTGTAATGCCAATAATGTTCTTGAAAACATGTTCATGTTTCTTTCTGAAAGAATTTGAAATTTACTCCCCATCCCGCTATTAGCCCACCCCCTCCTCCCCCAGGTCAGAGCAAAAAATTATACAAGTTTGTTACCCTTTCACCGAAGGTGTTTTTGGCCAAATGTGTACCAATCCAATGCGAACTCGATGAATAGAATGGAATGTTGACGGAGCAGACGACGGACTACGGGACGGACGCCGCCCATGAAAAAGCCACCGACCCTTCGGCTAGTCTGCTAAAACCTATTTGCAATAGATAAAATCCCATTTCTAATTTATATTAAGTATAATTTATTTTCACAAAAGTTTGTTTCGAAAATTCAAACATTCTTATATTTCCCTGTTTCTTACCGGACTACACATTCACTGCATTGCCATTTCTGCCATAGCAAGTTTTGATTTGAATCAACATTCGAATGTTATTATGATAAATTTTAGCCATGTATTCCTGTAAATAAGAAAAAAAAATAATATCCAAAATCTAACATCATATAGTGACATATTCCAGTCATTTAATTTAATATTAATGAAATAATTATCTTCCACAATTATCACGAATAAGTCGACTTATCATGCTATTCAATTCGGATAATTATGCCGACTTGTCATTATATTTAAGACATAAATATATTTAAGAACGAATGCTTACATCTGCGTTGAAAGCACTCAATCCCATAAGAGTTTTTCCCCTTTAAATGTCATCTGTTTAAGTCTCATTACGTTATCGGCAGCATAAACGAACGTTCTAGATCTTAACATAAAATCATAAGTTCCTTATTAACTATCTCCACTTAGTTTGTTCATTTCACAGCACATAAACGACAAAATTATGAATATACAAATACATTTAACTGTCTAAAACACCCTCTGCGACTGTATGTGTATAAAATACTCAATGTTTGTACGTATCCAAATGATATCCAGTATGGGGAATTAAAATATATCTGAGATATTTTCGATGCTATAATGATTATATTGCCTATTATCACAGGAGTTTTTAAAGAGCTAGATATTCCATCATGCTGACTTTAAAGATGCATTTGTTTGAATAGATTACGTGATGTTTGCATGGTTGGGTCGCGTTTGTTCGCTACATTTATGACTGAAATGAAAACATTCATTCAAACAATGCCATTCACTGCGACACAATAAGTTCACATTTCATACATTCTCTATGTATCCTTTTGTTTGATTTATTAACGTCCTATTAACAGCTATGGTCGATGTAAGGACGGCCTCCCATGTATGCGGTGTGTTGCGTGTATGTAGTGCGAGGTGAGTTTTTTGGGAGACTGCGGTATGTTAGTGTTGTGTCTTCTTTGTATAGTGGAACTTTGCCCTTTTTATAGTGCTATATCACTGAAGCATGCCGCCGAAGACACAAGCAACACACCTCTACCCGGTCACATTATACTGACAACGGGTGAACCAGTCCCACTCCTTGTATGCTGAACGCTTAGCAGGAGCAGAAACTTCCCATTTATAGACTTTGGTGTGTCTCGGCCAGGGACAGAACCACAGCCTTCCTCACAGGGCGAACGCTTAATTAAGGCCAAAGTGAGGTGGTGTCAAGGAAGACGTTATCGTCGATAAAGCTAATCAACATATTTAAGAATGTTCTATCAAAAAATCTTCTGTAAGTGAAGACACTCTCGGAAAATCCCAATATTGTTTTAGTTCACAAACATTCTGTATGGATTTTTTTTTCCTAGTGAATACCATTTTGAAGATAGGCCGAAAATGTGTTTGAAAAATTCTCAATTCAATTTGCAACTTTACATGTGTTGGACAAGGTAATGAAAAAAATCACGATTTTTTACTAAAACTGTATTTTTTTAGCTTCACCTGCCCAAAGGGCCGGTGAGCTCAGTCATGGCGCGCGTCCGTCTCCTCCGTCTGTCCGTCAAGCGATTCCTTAGAATAACGCACTATCAGATTAAAATTCTCATGGATGTAACAAATATTGGACCAAAAATATCCTTGGAAGAACCAGAACTTGTATTTAAATTTCTCTGACCCTACCGGGCAGGAGCGGGTCCCAATAGGGGAAATAGAGGTTAAATCCTTAAAATGCACTTGTCCTAGATTTCTCATGGAAGTAACCAAATTTGGCACAAGTTATTTCCTTTGGGAAGCGCGGAACAGAACTTGTATACAATTTGCCTGAACCCTCATCCCCCCCGGCAGAGGCGGGGCCCCAATAGGAAATAGATAAAATCTATAAATCGCTACTTTCCTAGAATCTCTGCAGGAATTAACCAAATTTCCAACAAACATCTGAAGGGAGGGGAACAGAACTTTGAATATTTTGGCCTGACCCCTGGGGCGACGGTCCCCAATAGGGGGAAATAAGGTAAAATCCTTTAAATCGCTACTTGTCAAAGAGCTCTACCATGGATTCTAACCAAATTTAGGCCACAAACATCCTAAGGAAGGGAAACAGAACTGTATTAAATTGCTCTGACCTCCCGGACAGAGGGGCAGCCCAATAGGGGAAATAGCAGTAATCCTATAAATCGCTACTTCATCTAGAGTTTTTCAAGAATTTTAAACAATTTAGCCCACAAACAAACTTGGGGAAAGAAACAGAACTTGTATTTAAATTTTGGCTCTGACCCCCCAGGGAGCAGAGAGTGGGCCATAGGGGAAATAGAGGTAAATCCCTATAAAATCGCTACTTGTCCTGAGTTCTCTTGATTTCATATGTAGGTTTCCCTAGGGCTCTTGTTGTGCATAATGCGTTTTTGGATCGATCGGTCAACAAAATGGCCGCCAGGCTGCCATCTTGGAATTTGATAGTTAAAGTTTGTTATCACTATTTCTCAGAAAGTATTGAATGAATCTGTCTCAAATTTCATATATAGGTTCCTCTATGGCCCTAGTTGTGCATATTTCGATTTGGGACCGATCGATTTACAAGATGGCCGCCAAGGAGCCATCTTGGATTTTGATAGTTGAAGTTTGTTACTGCTATTTCTCAGAAAGTACTGAAGCGATCTGTCTCAAATTTTATATGTAGTATGTTTGCAAAAGTTTGAAAAGCAGAGAAAAGATCCCTCTTTCCATTGTCAGACATAGATCATTCTTTGGTGGGCGCCAAGATCCCTCTGGGATCTCTTGTTTTAAAAACATATACAGTTGAACCTGGTCATATTGAAGTCCCCGAGCAATGGAAAATCTCTTCCAATTATTCAGTCTGAGATTTCAATATAGTCAAGGTGAAAAACATGTGAACATGGATTATAATTCACTTTAAATTAAAGATGCTCCACCGCCGACAGAGCATAAATGATATTCATCAATTGAATGATAATTGGTGTTTAATCGTGTATATATATGTCTAATTAGCATAAAAAATAATACAAAATAGTCGATTTTGCCTTTGGTGCATGAGCAATCAGTACTTCATTCCATATGGGATATAGTGCCATGGAATTTTTTCGGGATGCAATTAATTATTTTTGATATTTTCAACTTGAAGTAAAATTAGATGCTCAAACTTTTCAATGGCGGTAATGGTATAAATTAAATAATTTTTGTAACCGAAGAAAAATACTTAATCGTCTGCTCCTGTTTTTAATAGTGAAAAAATACCATTTGTCAGCGGTGGAGCATCTTTAATCAGTCTTTCAATGTAACCGATTTCAAATTAAGTGGGTCCCACTGTATATTTAATTTAGTTTAAGATGATTATTTATTTTATTTTACTTTTATATTACTATGTTTGTAAACATTGAATGTAAAAAATTGACTTAATGTCTGAACAGAAAATACTTATATAACTCATGGATACCACAAACTTATCTTGATTTTTTAATAGTGTAATAAACCCAATATTGTATGCAGTAATCGCTTTTTGTTGTTTTTTTATTTCCTCTCAGTTCAGAAATATTATATAAAAATAATAAAAGGAAACATCTCTTTCTGAGTCCAGATTATTAACGTGACCTTTACAAAGCTGAATACATTTTGGCTCCATTGCTGATAAGCAAATAGATGACTTATGTGTACTGACACCAATAGTCCTAATTACCATTCATTACCTTGTCCAACACATGTAAAGTTGCAAATTGAATTGAGAATTTTTCAAACACATTTTCGGCCTATCTTCAAAATGGTACTCACTAGCTATGAAAAAAAAATCCATACCAGAATGTTTGGAACTAAAACAATATTGGGATTTTCCGAGAAGTGTCTCAATTACAGAACGATTTTTTCGATAGACATATTCTTAAATATGTTGATTAGCTTTATCGACGATAACGTCTTCCTTGACACCACCTCACTTTTGGCCTTTATTACAGCGCTCGCCCCTGTGAGGAAGGCTGTGGGTTCTGTCCCCTGGCCGAGACACACCAAAGTCTATAAAAGTGGAAGTTTCTGCTCCTGCTAAGCGTTCAGCATACAAGGAGTGGAACGACTGGTTCACCCGTTGTCAGTATAATGTGACCGGGTAGAGTGTGTTGCTTGGTGTCTTCGGCGGCATGCTTCAGTGATATAGCACTATAAAAAGGGCAACAGTTCCACTATACAAGAAGACACAACACTAACATACCGCAGTCTCCCAAAAAACTCACCTCGCACTACATACACGCAACACACCGCATACATGGGAGGCCGTCCTTACATGACCATAGCTGTTAATAGGACGTTAATAAATCAAACAAAAGGATACCATAGAGAATGTATGAAATGTGAACTTATTGTGTCGCAGTGAATGGCATTGTTTGAATGAATGTTTTCATTTCAGTCATAAATGTAGCGAACAAACGCGACCAACCATGCAAACATCACGTAATCTATTCAAACAAATGCATCTTTAAAGTCAGCATGATGGAATATCTAGCTCTTTTAAAAACTCCTGTGATAATAGGCAATATAATCATTATAGCATCGAAAATATCTCAGAATATATTTTAATTCCCCATACTGGATATCATTTGGATACGTACAAACATTGAGTATTTTATACACATACAGTCGCAGAGGGTGTTTTAGACAGTAAATGTATTTGTTATATTCATAATTTGTCGTTTATGTACTGTGAAATGAACAAAACTAAGTGGAGATAAGTTAATAAGGAACTTATGATTTTATGTTAAGATTCTAGAACGTTCGTTTATGCTGCCGATAACGTAATGAGACTTAAACAGATGACATTTAAAGGGGAAAAACTCTTATGGGATTGAGATGCTTTCAACGCAGATGTCAAGCATTCGTTCTCTTAAATATATTTAATGTCTTAAATATAATGACAAGTCGGCATAATTATCCCGACTTGAATAGCATGATAAGTCGACTTATCGTGATAATTGTGGAGAGATAATTATTTCATTAAATATTAAATTATGACTGGAATATGTCACTATATGATGTTACGATTTTGGATATTATTTTTTTCATTAATTTACAGGAATACATGGCTTAAATTTATCATAATAACATTCGAATGTTGCTTCAAATACAAAACTTGCTATGCAGAAATGGCAATGCAGTGAATGTGTAGTCCGGTAAGAAACAGGAAAATATAAGAATGTTGAATTTTCGAAACAAACTTTTGTGAAAATCAAATAATACCTTAATATATAGATGAATGGCGATTTTAAATCGCTATTGCCAAATTAGGTTTTAGCACACCTGGCCGAAGGGTCGGTGAGCTTATGTCATGGCGCGGCGTCCGTTGTCCGTCAGTCCGTCCGTCTGTCCGTCAACATTCCCATTGCTACTAGTCATAGAGTTTTGCATGGATTGTAAACAAATTTGGGCACAAACATCCTTGGGGAAAGAGCAACAGAACTTGTATAAATTTTGGCTCTGAGCCCCCAGGGACAGGAGGGACGGGGTCAAATAGGGGAAATAGAGGTAAATTCTATAAATCACTACTTGCCCTAGAGTTCTGCATGGATTAATATTGTAACCACATTTGGCCACAAACATCCTTCGGTGAAGGGGAACAAAACTTGTATAAATTTTTGCTCTGACCCCCTGGGGGCAGGAGGGGTGGGGCCTAATAGAGGGATTGGAGGTAAATATTCAAATTCCTTCAGAAAAGAAACAATGAACCTGTTTCAAGAACATTACTTGGCATTACAAACCAGGTGAGCGATACAGGCCCTCTGGGCCTCTTGTTTTGGTAAGATGGAATGTTAGATGTTGTCAAATAAGTTTGTTATGACACTGGATTCACATAGATTGACAGTGAAATACATATGTACCAATAAATGCATTTTTATATACATGAAGTTTGACAACGTCAACCTGGCGCTGCCCTGCAGGTAGGGCGTTAGAATTGTACCTGCTGCCCCTATTGCATGATCGTAAAAGGCGACTAAATTTAGGATCTTATCTTTTCTATTCTTTCTAACTGACTTTATCCTTCCTAATGCCTCCCTTGGCACCGCCTCATTTTCGGCCTTGAGTTGAGCGTTCGCCCCTGTGAAGAAGGCTCTGGGTTCTGTCCCCCGGCCGAGACACACCTAAGTCTATAAAAGTGGTAGTTTCTGCTCCTGCTTAGCGTCCAGCATACAGGAAGTGGGACGTCTGGTTCGCCCGTTGTCAGTATAATGTGACCGGGTGGGGTGTGTTGCTTGGTGTCTTCGGCGGCATGCGTCAGTGATATAGCACTATAAAAAGGGCAATAGTTCCACTATACAAGAAGACACTACATGAATATACCGCAGTCTCCCGAAACACGCACCTCGCACAACATACACACAACACACCGCATACATGGGAGGCCGTCCTTACATGACCATAGCTGTTAATAGGACGTTAATTAATCAAACAAACAAACAAACAGCAGTTATACAAAAATAGTTTCCAAACAAAGAATCCTCTTCCAAAAGTCGGTTTTACTCAAAATTAAAAAAAAAATATTTTCCAAAGTTATTTTACAAAATTGTCGGAACAGAACCGAATCATTAATTCCGTAACTCTGATATAAAATTCCTAATTGAAACTAAGCAATGACTTTGTATTCTAAACGAGGGGAACGAATAGAATACGTAATTTATGTGATGTTTATATAATTCCATTACCTTTTCAAACGTGAAAATATGGATATTACAGCTATAAGGTCAAAATGTTTTGCATAGAACTATGTCAAATATTATTATTTTTTTATTTAAACGTTAAAATGTGTAACATTACGTCATTTTGTCATCATTGTTTACTGACGTCAACCATTACGTCATATTGAATTTTAATATTGAAAAGCGTTACAGGTTTTATTACATTTGTGACATATGTAAAAATATTACACGGGTAATTACATGGATATCAGGCAGATTATATAAAACTAGATGAAATAATTGAGTAGGAAAATCGCCTTTATTGAACCCAGCTATTAGAAGCACATATCAATGTCTCACGCAGAATATGCTCTCTAATTGTTCATCTATTTTTATCGCGATGAGGATAATCTACCAAAATATGTTGATGCTGCATCATTAAATAAGTATTTTTTATTTATTTTTTCATACTAAATGCGACTTTCTGATTGGTAAATTATTTTCCTTCATGCTACTATGAAGAATGTTAATGTGGAATGTTGATTGTCTGAAAAGCCATACACTCGCCAATAAGGCTGATGCGCACCATGCATAAGGATGTTAAAACAGATACTCTAGTAAAGCAGTTGCCAAACAAGTAAAATGGCAAAACATGTTGGCAAGTGATTTGTTTCCACAGCAGTAACCATGATGATCACTGCAAAAGTGTGTACAACTATGCTTTAGTAAATCGGTTGTTAGGCCGTCTAATATGGGACATCGTACTTAAGGCTTGTTTGTCCTCAATACTATGCATTATTTAGCAGTTTATAATTATCACAATTGCCATTTGTATTGTTATTTTGCGTTATTTCAATTTGTTTTGATGGTAAGATGAACACTGTAGCATTTATAACTATTTTAACAATACCTTTATGTGTATATTCGAATACGGTTAAACATATTTCCATAGTACCTGTGATATACACTAGCAAACATCACGGTATAGGTATTTTGTGACAGAAACTCTAGTGCACTTCAGTGTTAACTCTAGTGCACTACGATGCTAGCTCTAGTGCACTACGGTGTTAACTCTAGTACACTACGGTGTTAACTCTAGTGCACTACAGTGTTAACTCTAGTGCACTTCAGTGTTAATTCTAGTGCACAAAGATGCTAGCTCTAGTGCACTACGGTGTTAACTCTAGTGCACTACAGTGTTAATTCTAGTGCACTACGATGTGAACTCCATTGCACTACAGTGTTAACTCTAGTGCACTTCAGTGTTAGCCTGCTCCCAACTGTATATTTTGTCATTTTTTGTCAGAATTTACAAACTACACAACGATGTTTGAGTCAGCATTAAGCTATGTTGCATACGCATTTTATGGTAACCTATATCGCAAAAGCGATTTATTGGCCTGCAAAATATCACTAGTTTAATCAGATGACAGTGCCTTTAGATTATTGGAGTAAGTAAATATACATGTACATAGATTTCAAGCATGTTTAGAAATTTATGTACATACAATAAAATCCGCGTTAGCGAACACCTCTGTATACAGACCACTTTTTAAAGCATGGTCACGAATATACTATTTGGTTGTAATAAACTATTTCAAACTTAAATAAATCATTGCGTTGACTAGAAATAATTATCTTTAAAAGAAAGTAAGGTGTCGATTAAACTATTAAAAATGATGCTTTTGAATGTAATTCATTCATTTGAAGTGAGTTATCTCCGCTTACTCAATATTGTGGGTTTGCACATAACAGAGTGATTTGCCCTTGCCGGTAGGTATAAAATATGTGTTTTCGACCGTTATGTTATACTTTTTCAGAGAAAATTACGTGAGTTTCACTCACAAAACAATGACATCACAATGAAAACCTATGTGCATAGAATATAACTATTTAATATGCAAAGACGGTAAATTGTGTGTTTAAACCCAAGTTAACTTTATAATTGGTGTTTTATGATTGCGATTTTCACTTGTAAAAACTAAATTAGCTTCACCAGGAATATTAAAATAATGAAATGTTTGTGTGTTTTTGTTCATATTGCCATACACAAAGACGGCTTGTATACAATTGTAAACTTATGGTCTGTTATAAGCTGGTTTATTATTAAGATTTGTAAATGTGAAAGTTAATTCGCTTCAGTGGGAATATTAAAATTACACATGACTGTGTATTTTTTAAATATTAAAATTAACACAGACGAGAGGTATACACAACCAGTCACAGGGACCGAGCACGATTTTTTTAAACTAACAGTATACATATATATATTATAGTATCAAGGGTATGAACTCGGCGGTCGAGAAAAACGGACCTATTTTTTTAAAACCATGATTATTTTAATAAATGGGTTATATACAGTATTGACGGATATCTTACCTTAAAAAGAAATAATTTATCTTTCCATTGAGTGCTTGATGAACAAAATTGGCCAAGTATTGACGAAGTTATGGCTTGATGAATCGAGAAATTTACGAAAAATATGCTAGGTAGACATTTCCCTGTCCGGTCGAAATGTCGTCTCGGCTCTAATGGGCACCTCAAAAACCAAGCCAAAACCACAAAATCTACGCTTGTGGTGGTAAACAGTACCCATGACTGTGTTCATCCACAACCTCCTTTGGAGGTGTCATGACCCGTACTTTGTAGAAACTCCATTTAAACATCGTGTAGCTCACTTACTTTAACCGTCACCGCCATGTTCATTTGCTTTTCAGAACGCTTCTCGAGTTTACTTACAAGCACAACATTACATAATTTGCATAATATAGTCACGATATGTAAAGTCGAGAAGCGTTCCGAAAAACAAATGAACATGGCAGTGACGGTTAAGTAAGTGAGCTACACGATGTTTAAATGGAGTTTCTACAAAGTACGGGTCATGACACCTCCAAAGGAGATTGTGGATGAACACAGTTATGGGTACTGTTTACCACCACAAGCGTAGATTTTGTGATTTTGGCTTGGTTTTTGAGGTAACCATTTGAGCCGAGACGACATTTCGACCGGACAGGGAAATGTCTACCTAGCATATTTTTCGTAAATTTCCCGATTCATCAAGCCATAACTTCGTCAATACTTGGCCAATTTTGTTCATCAAGCACTCAGTGGAAAGATAAATTATTTCTCTTTAAAGTAAGTTATCCGTCAATGTTGAATATAACCCATTTATTAAAATAATCATGGTTTTAAAAAAATAGGTCCGTTTTTCTCGACCGCCGAGTTCATACCCTTGATACTATAATATATATATGTATACTATTGGTTAAAAAATTTTCGTGCCAGGTCCCTGTGCAACCAGTCCTGTCTAAAACGACCACCAAATGATGATGCTACAACCAAATAGTATTTATACATAGCTAAAATTGTTCCATTAGAACAATAGTAATGTGGTCTTATTAAGCAGATGATCTTTATGGATAGGTAGTCGATAAAGCTGGCAGTTTGTACTGTAGTCCATTGCTCATTGTTATCCAATCTAAACTCAATGCTTAAATATATATTTGAATAGATAGATTGATGTCTTCATGAGTTTTAAAGACAATGAAATGGAATGAATTATTTATCAAATGTTTATTGAAGTATATCGCACACGCCCATTCGGGTAACAAACACACCATACATACAAATAAATGTAAAACATCATTAAAATGTTAAAATCAGAAGATATTCATGCTATGGACTATGGAGCGTCTCTCGCGGACAGTATCTAAAGTATAACTGATAAGGGGGAAACTTCAAGAAGTAAAATGTGCTTTATTTTTTCATACTCGCGAATAAAGAAGAGCTTTTTTGAACTATTTTATTCACGGCCAAAAATTACATATACATGTACTTTCAATGCAAAGTAGTACAAATTGGAGCTGACAGCACAGTTATATATCATGCAGTGTAGTAAAATGGGGTCAGCCCATAAAGCAGAGTTACACATTTAGTGGTATAAATAATTAAAAATAATTTTCATCCAAACATACATAAAGCATGTTGTCTTATAGCTTTTGTTTTAAGGCATACATGTCTGTCTGTCCAATCGATTTTCTCCAATAGATCACAGCTTAATTCGTCAAACCTGATGGTTTTCAATAAATTCTTGAAGACAAAATAACGTATATTTGTTCAGTTATGATACGTATAATGTATACGGATAAGCATATGATATTTCATCGCTTACGTTTATTGATAAAAATATTGATTTTAACAACTTAATAGGTTATTGTGGTATAACTCCAGCAAAAAATCTAATTTGTTATCCACTATTCCAACATAGAGTACATTGTCGTTAAGATGTTAAAAAAGTCATCAAAATGTTTATGCTTTCGATTTGAAAGTATGCGAGCTAAAGTCTTCCAAAATAGCCTAAGATACGGTGTAACTAACAAGGAACTGTACAGTTGGTATAATCTTAAACAAAAACAATAGGCCAATAAGTTATTTCCCATTAAACTAATTATGGAAACAGATATGCCGTAGTGAGGGGAATTCGATAGATATCAAAACGATATTGGTAAAGCACGAATTACCGTCGAATAGTCCCACCTCCCGGTGATAGTGACGTTACCAAACTCACTTCAAAATATGACGTCACAATCACTGGAAGATGCATGGGACTAATCGATGGTAAATTGTGTTTTTCCGCGTCTTTTTGTGATATAGAAACCGATGTATTGGAGGAACTCTTTTCAATAGATGATGTGCAGGAAGCAAAGACAATACTTAATTATATACTTACGAAAAAAATTACAATGATTATTGTAGGTTTGACGTTATTCTGCAATTGCATAGTTATCTGCCCTTGAAATATCTTTAAAAAATCCTTTTTTTACTTCCTGGGTTGAAATCACTACATATACTGGATTATCATTGGATTGGTCCTGATATGTATTTGTTGTTCTATTTTGGTCATTTTGATACCTTATTAGTCTACTTCGGTTGAAAAATGTCAATGTAATGACTATTTTTCATTTTTTAGTTAAATTCGTGATGGCGGCCATCTTGATGACGTCATAACCGGAAGTTCATCCCAACTTATGCAATGTTAACATTTTGATTTGTAATCAATGGGTCATAAGGGTTCAGAAAAATATTAGTTCGACGGTTTGGGGGTGCATGTGGGACCATCCTTGCCCATGGCCTATAAGGGTAAAGTCTGATTTGACATCATATTTCATGACCTTATTGACTTCGATTAACGACTTCATAGGACGATTTAACATCTTGGGACTACAGAAAGGAACCATACGTTCCGTAAAAAATCCGTTCCGTAATTATTGGATGATAGGCTGATCAGATTCGTGTTAGAAACGCAATTGTTCTCTGATATCAAGATGTTACTACAATCACAAAGTCAGTATTTAAAGAAAAATGTAATGCTATATTTCTTAGCAAGAGAAAAATAATATTATATTCTACAGACAGACACACAGGCAGACTGACTTCAGTAAACAAGTATGTTAGCTAAATCATTTTATAATATGATGAAGAAGCGTATGCGTAGATAGATGTATAGTTAAGGGAGTGGGACGATAGGCTCTCCCGTAGTCAGTATAATGTGACTAGGTGAAGTGTGTTGCTGGGTGACTGGTTAACTATATAGAAAGAGACATTATTTCCCTTATGATTATAATATTATAATGATTTCTCTTCGGATTTATAGCACAAGCTGGTTTAGTATCGCCAATTAATATTCAATATAAATGCAGAGGAAATATTACATATGTTCACAATTTCACATTACAGTTTTATATCTATTCAAAGGCAACCACTATCTGTATGCAAATTATGGTAACAGCAGTATATTATGTGATATGTAAAGTATCGCGGATACTTTTTACTGCTATTTTAGCGTCTAATAAACCGAATACTACTGGACATCATAAAGCTTTTGATCATTTATGCTATGGATCTTTATTTATACTGTGATTTTAAAATGTGTGTAAAATAATTATTAATTGGATTGTATTGTAATGCATTGTGAAATGATTCAACATCGTGTATTTTTATTTATTTATTTTTTTTTTTTTTTTGGCATTTATAATATCAATGATCACTTCCATGTATGAATAAGATAACAGGATGTCTTTTGTAATGAAATGAGTGCTTTGAAATCATTTTGATATTAAATAGATAAAACGTGTTGGGTTTTCATCCAATTTTCTAAAATTTGGCGGTAGGGAGTATTCTTTATAAATATCTAATATATAATTTATTTTATTCCCCTTATCTGTAGAATGAACACATTTTCAATCTTGAACACTTTTTGTCCTTGCTTAAATCATGCGCTGATGATATCCCATATAATTATCAATACATGGTATAACTTGTCATAAACGGTTCTTTTCTAGTTCAGATTCACGAATTCCGCATAATTAAATGACAATTTACACTGTATTTCTAGTTTAAATAATCCTTTGTATCCACTGTGCTTGTATATTTTTCATAACATAAACATGCAATATGCCACTTTCAAAATTGCAAAGTGAAGCACGTTTTATTTATAAAACAAACTATAACATATATTTGAATATAACAGCAAAATTTATGTAATTACTATTACATGAACGTGGATAATTTAGCAAACACTTTTACTATAATTTGACTTTTAACTAAAACATAACAATAGGATTAATCATCGATTTGATGCAATGTGTTTTGATATTTTTCAAACATCAATTTAAGCAAATGGTATTTATTTACGAACACGCATACTATCATCACATGCACGTGGCTAACTTAAAGAATATTTTAACCATTTGGCTTCAGATATGCAAAAAGAATTTATAAGTGTTCCCGTATAGATGGCTAATCTTGTAATAGAAAGATGATGAAATTATATAAATAAAATAAACAAAATATAAAAAATATTTTTTAAAAATATATAAAAAAAAAGAAGTTTGTATTATTTAAAAATGTAGTCCTTCGACCTGTAAACATTTCGTGTTGTTTTTGTTACACCTTTTATCACGCTATTAATCATCTTAATCTGGTCCCTTGAGAAGATATCGGGAGTCCTAATTGGCTTTTTATATACCCTGTGATGCTTGCCTTCCTTGTTCACAACAGCACACAAATAGTCCCGGGCAGTTGATGTCACGTTAAGGTATTTGCCGATGCTCACTAACGTCGGTATAAGGTTTTCTTTCAGATCCTCGTATCGAACAACATCCTCTGCCAGACTAAGTATGACGTCTTCCAACCAATCAAGTTATCTTTAACCCATGAGTTCCATTCTACAACATAAAACAACAATTAATGTATCGTCTTTGCTTATTAAAGATTTACCTCCCTTGGGTTAGGTATCCATTGGGACGCTATTACTTTGTGAGGTAAATTTACACAAGGGCAGATAACTATATGCAAATACAGAATATTTTTTTATATCATAATCATATTATCAAACATCTTATTTAATGTGTCAAAAAAGTTCTGCGCTTGATGCACAACATTTTGATATCTTTTCATAGCTTGAACTTAAAATATGACATACTTAAGCACAGTTTATACTTACAATAACATATGAATATACTTTTTATCATAGATATCATTTATATGTATGGTTCAAAGAAAAAAACCTAAACGCCTATCGATAGTGATGTATTTCTAAACTGAAGACCACATTTCTTTCGTGTGCGACTTACTTTCGCGATTTTTTCGCGATTCATGCAAAGGTGACGATCAGGCTAATGTTAAAAATCCCACAGAATCAGTGATATCAAAAAGGCCTAAAGGACCTGAATTCTTCGAAATCATTTCATAAAAACTACCTGCATAAACATGCCGAAATAGTTTAGCCTTTGTTAAATATTCTATATTTTTATAAAAAAAAATGAGGCATTTTCTGTCTATGTGTAAATTAGTTTTGAAATCAAAATTTGGGAAAACAGTTTTTGACATTTGTTGAAAACAACGAGTGCAGGAAGCTTTGTTAGTTTACCTAGCTATATGATTACAGGTCATGTTTCCAAAGTCCGATGTAAGTGAAAGTAATAATATCAGATGCTAAATATCATGGTAGCACTTTCGAAAATATTTGTTGCCATAGTAACAAAACGAAGGCCTCTGATTGGCTGAAATTTCAACAATGTCAGATTCGGGTGAAAACTGGTATAGGGCTATGAAATATGCTGAATAACATGGTATCATTTTCAAGAAGAATGGTTGCCATGTAAACAAAATGAAGGCCTCTGATTGGTTGAATTATAAATATTAATAGATATAAATGATAACTGGACATATGGGTTATGGGTATACCAAATGAGATACATGTAGTAACAGTTTTAAATACATTTTTGTCAAAGTAACAAAATAGAGGCCCTCTGATTGGTCAAAATTAAAATTGTAGCCCTTATCGTGCTGGCATTTTTTTTAAAGATTGAACATATTTTATTTGAAAATCAAATCAACTCTGTTTCGTCTTTTTTTTATTTAATTTTTAGTTTTATTTGAATCTTTAGTTTTTATTTATTTTTTAATAGGTCATCTGACCCGAAGGGTCAGGTTGACCTATTGTCATCATTCATTGTCCTTCGTCCTATGCCGTCCGTTGTCCACCGTACCCTGTGCGTAAACTTTTCATTCATCCGACTTCTTCTCAATAACCGAAAGGCCCAGGGTACTTATATTTGGCCTATAGCATGCTGGGATGAAGGGCTATTAAGTTTGTTCAAATGAATGACCTTGACTTCATTCAAGGTAATTGGAGTTAAAAAGGCTAAAAAATGTAAATCACTTCTTCTCAAGAACCAAAAGCCCCAGGGTACTCATATTAGGTCTGCGGTATACTGGGATGAAGGGCTACCACGTTTGTTAAGATAAATGACCTTGATCTTTATTCAAGGTCACAAAGGTCAAATTAGCTAAAATCTTAAAATGCCTTCTTGAGAATAACTAAGAGACATGATTTTGGTTCTGTAGCATGCGGGAATGAAGGGCTACCAAGTTTGTTCAAATAAATTACCTTGATCTGCAATCAAGGTAACGGGTGTCAAAAAGCTACAATTGTAGATAACTTCTTGTGAATAACTGGGAGGCATAGAGACCTGCAATTGGGCCTGTGGCATACTGGGATGAATGGCTACCAAGTTTGTTTAAATGAATGACCTTGATATTTATTCAAGGTCACAGGAGTCATATAAGCTAATAAAATTAACGACTTCTACTAAATAACTAAGAATCCTAGAGACCTGATATTTAGCCTGTGACATGCTTGGACGGATAGCTTCAAAGTTTGTTCAAGTGAATAACCTTGACTATCATTCAAGGTCACAGTGGTTGAATAGGTTTAAATCTTTTAACGATTTCTTGTAAATAACTAAGAGGCCTAGAGACAGGATATTGGATTTGTAGCATGGTTGGGATCAAGAGACCTACATTTATGGTATAATTCATCAAATATATCAGAACCTGAACTTCTTCTAATAAAAGAGTTCTATTGTATTGCCTTAATTGTTTGCACATGCAGTATTATTTGATCTGCGGTATGGTACCAATTGTCAGATGACCGTTAAGGCCTGAGCCTCTTCTTCAATTTGTCCGTCGTCCGTCCGTCCGTCAGCATTTTATTTAAATCACTACTAGTCATAGAGTTCCGCATGGATTGTGACCAAATTTGGCCACAAACATCGTTGGGTGAAGGGGAACAGAATTTGTATAAATTTTGGCTCTGACCCCCCAGGGGCAGGAGGGGCGGGGCCTGATAGGGGTAATGGAGGTAAATCTTATAAATCGCTACTTGTCCTAGATTTCTGCATGGATTGTAACCAAATTTGACCACAAACATCCTTGGGAGAAGAGGAACAGAACTTGTATAAATTTCGGGGAAGGGGAACAGAACTTGTATAAATTTCGGGGAAGGGGAACAGAACTTGTATAAATTTCGGCTCTGACCCCACGGGGGCAGGAGGGGCGGAGCCCAATAGGGGACATAGAGGTAAATCCTATAAATCGCTACTTGTCCAAGAGTTCTGCATGGATTGTAACCAAATTTGGCCACAAACATCTTTGGGAGAAGGGAAACAGAACTTGTATAAATTTTTGCTCTGACCCCACGGGAGCAGGAGGGGCGGAGCCCAATGGGGAAATAGAGGTAAAACCTATAAATCGCTACTTGTCCTAGAGTTCTCCATGGCTTGTAACCAAATTTGGCCACAAACATCCTTGGGGGAAGGGGAACAGAACTTATATAAATTTTGGCTCTGACCCCTCAGGAGCAGGAGGGGCGGGGCCCAATAGGGAAATAAAAGGTAAATATTCAAATTCCTTCAGAAAAGAAACAATGAACCGATATTCAGAACATGACTTGACATTACAAATGAGGTGAGCGATACAGGCCCTCTGGGCCTCTTGTTTTATAAGTAGAGACAAAACGAATATTCTCAATTTTTAATTTTTCAATGATTAATAGGTATACAATAAGAAATGGTGTATTTTAATAACAAAAATAATTAAAGAAATAATGTGTTCAAAAGGTGGACACAAGGGATCATTTTTCCACTTACCAATGCTTTGTTAGAAAACATGATTTTAGGCCCTTTATGCCTTTTAAAAAAAATACAAAAGAAATAAAAAGCATGTGCAATCGATATACAAAAACTCGTGAATAGAATGATATACACTTACTCGATGAATTGTAAGTTGACCTATCGACCTCGGCTTTATGGTCATTCCCCTTTGTCTTGCTTATGTTACCATAATGCCAGTTAAAGAAGGCCCTTATCGAATCATATGGGTTTCTAACCAGAATTATTGCCTTCTCAAACTGCTCCAATTCCCTTGTAACGTTTGAATGACTTTTGTAAAATAAACACGCCTTTGTTTTATGGTCAGGAAATACGCATTCTCCAGGGAACCCAGTGGCGTTTAAAAGGCCATTACAGTAAACGGTGCCAGTACAGTAACCTACAATAAAAAACAAGTATTTTAGCTCTTTATACAAAGAACATACATGTATATACCCGCATATCACGAACATATTTTTACAGTAATAAGTATTGAAAACCAAACCGAGTCATAGTGATTAATAAAACTACTCTACAACTGAACAGAGTAAATGATAGACTACACAAAACAGTCTACTACAAAAATACATATAGCAAGTTATAACAAAAATACATATAGCAAGCTACTACAAGATTACATATAGCAAGCTACTCGAGATTACACATAATAGGCTACTACACTACACATACAAAATGTAACAGCGCACTTTTAATGGGCCTGTGGCATACTGGGATGAATGGCTACCAAGTTTTGTTTTAATGAATGACCTTGATCTTTATTCAAGGTCACAGTGGTCAAATAAACTAATAAAATTCAACGACTTCTATTGAATAACCTAAGAGTCCTAGAAACCTGATATTTAGCCTGTGACATGCTTGACGGATAGCTTCAAAGTTTGTCAAGTGAATGAACCCTTGACTATCATTCAAGGTCACAGTGGTTGAATAGGTTTTAAATCTTTAACGATTCTTGTTAAATAACTTAGAGGCCTAGAGAAACAGGATATTGGATTTGTAGCATGGTTGGATCAAGAGACTTACATTTATGGTATAATTCATCAAATATATCAGAACCTGAACTTCTTCTAATAAAAGAGTTCTATTGTTATATGCCTTAATTGTTTGCACCTGCAGTATTATTTGATCTGCGGTATGGTACCAATTGTCAGATGACCGTTAAGGCCTGAGCCTCTTGTTCAATTTGAAATAGGATTTTTATCTTTATAAAGCGAGGCTGACTTTCTGAATTTGCCTATCTTTTGTGTTTTGAGTCGCAACGAAATATTTTTTCTTCAACTAATTTATGATTTCTGATATTAAAAAGAAACTGTGTGTTTTCACCAATATCAATTCTAATTGTTGGGTGTTTTGGGACTGTGAGAGAATATGCCTTAATACAAATGACACTAATTTGATAGTATATTAGTATTTAATTACAAAAATTATATTCACTAAAACTTGTTTCATTATGATCATCTATGATCCATGTTGAATTTTAATCAATCTATGTGCAAATTTGGATTTTTTAAGGCAAATAAGCCTGGCTACATTTCAGCACTATCAAATGCATTTTTCCCGGATATTTTTTGGATGAGTATGTTATAAGATTATACCTAAAGCATGTTTTAAGCTCACCTGGCCGAAGGTCGGTGAGCTTATTGTCATGGTGCGGCGTCCGTCCATCAACATTACATTTTAAATCGCTACTTGTCTAGAGTTCCACTGGATTGTGAACCAAATTTTTGGCCACAAACATCCTGGGAGAAGGGTAACAGAAATTGTATAAATTTTGCTCTACCCTTCCTCCCCCTTGCGGCAGGAGGGGGCGTGGTTATAGGACGCCTAATTTAATCAAACAAACAAACAAACAAACCAATAGGGGTAAATGAGGTAAATCCTATAAATCGCACTTGTCCTAGGAGTTCTGCATGGATTGTAACCCAATTTGGCCAAAACATCCTTGGGGAAGGGGAAAAAAAACAGAACTTGTATAAATTCGGCTCTGAACCCCCCGGAGGCAGGAGGGACGGATCCCAATAGGAAATAGCGGTAAAGCCTACTTGTTCACAACAGCACACAAATAGTCCCGGGCAGTTGATGTCACGTTAAGGTATTTGCCGATGCTCACTAACGTCGGTATAAGGTTTTCTTTCAGATCCTCGTATCGAACAACATCCTCTGCCAGACTAAGTATGACGTCTTCCAACCAATCAAGTTATCTTTAACCCATGAGTTCCATTCTACAACATAAAACAACAATTAATGTATCGTCTTTGCTTATTAAAGATTTACCTCCCTTGGGTTAGGTATCCATTGGGACGCTATTACTTTGTGAGGTAAATTTACACAAGGGCAGATAACTATATGCAAATACAGAATACTTTTTTATATCATAATCATATTATCAAACATCTTATTTAATGTGTCAAAAAAGTTCTGCGCTTGATGCACAACATTTTGATATCTTTTCATAGCTTGAACTTAAAATATGACATACTTAAGCACAGTTTATACTTACAATAACATATGAATATACTTTATATCATAGATATCATTTATATATATGGTTCAAAGAAAAAAACCTAAACGCCTATCGATAGTGATGTATTTCTAAACTGAAGACCACATTTCTTTCGTGTGCGACTTACTTTCGCGATTTTTTCGCGATTCATGCAAAGGTGACGATCAGGCTAATGTTAAAAATCCCACAGAATCAGTGATATCAAAAAGGCCTAAAGGACCTGAATTCTTCGAAATCATTTTCATAAAAACTACCTGCATAAACATGCCGAAATAGTTTAGCCTTTGTTAAATATTCTATATTTTTATAAAAAAATGAGGCATTTTCTGTCTATGTGTAAATTAGTTTTGAAATCAAAATTTGGGAAAACATTTGTTTAAAACAACGAGTGCAGGAAGCTTTGTTAGTTTACCTAGCTATACGTTTACAGGTCATGTTTCCAAAGTCCGATGTAAGTGAAAGTAATAATATCAGATGCTAAATATCATGGTAGCACTTTAGAAAATATTTGTTGCCATAGTAACAAAACGAAGGCCTCTGATTGGCTGAAATTTCAACAATGTCAGATTCGGGTGAAAACTGGTATAGGGCTATGAATAACATGGTATCATTTTCAAGAAGAATGGTTGCCATGTAAACAAAATGAAGGCCTCTGATTGGTTGAATTATAAATATTAATAGTTTGTTTGTTTGATTAATTAACGTCCTATTAACAGCTATGGTCATGTAAGGACGGCCTCCCATGTATGCGGTGTGTTGCGTGTATGTTGTGCGAGGTGCGTGTTTCGGGAGACTGCGGTCTATTCATGTTGTGTCTTCTTGTATAGTGGAACTGTTGCCCTGTTTATAGTGCTATATCACTGAAGCATGCCGCTGAAGACACCAAGCAACACACCCCACCCGGTCACATTATACTGACAACGGGTGAACCAGTCGTCCCACTCCCTTTTTGCTGAGCGCTAAGCAGGAGCAGAAACTACTACTTTTACAGACTTTGGTGTGTCTCGGCCAGGGGACAGAACCCAGAGCCTTCCTCACAGGGGCGAACGCTCAACTCAAGGCGAAAAGTGAGGCGGTGCCAAGGGAGGCATTAGGAAGGATAAAGTCAGTTAGGAAGAATAGAAAAGATAAGATCCTAAATTTAGTCGCATTTTACGATCATGCAATAGGGACAGCAGGTACAACTCTAACGAATATTAATAGATATAAATGATAACGGGACATATGGGTTATGGGGTATACCAAATGAGATACATGTAGTAACAGTTTTAAATGCATTTTTGTCAAAGTAACAAAATAGAGGCCCTCTGATTGGTCGAAATTAAAATTGTAGCCCTTATCGTGCTGGAATTTTTTTAAAGATTGAACATATTTTATTTGAAAATCAAATCAACTCTGTTTCGTCTTTTTTTATTTAATTTTTAGTTTTATTTTAATCTTTAGTTTTTAATTATTTTTTATTAGGTCATCTGACCCTAAGGATCGGGTTGACCTATTGTCATCATTCATTGTCCTTCTTCCTATGCCGTCCGCCGTCCACCGTACCCTGTGCATAAAATTTTCATTCATCCGACTTCTTCTCAATAACCGAAAGGCCCAGGGTACTTATATTTGGCCTATAGCATGCTAGGATGAAGGGCTACCAAGTTTGTTCAAATGAATGACCTTGACTTCATTCAAGGTCATTGGAGTCAAAATGGCTAAAAATTTTAAATCACTTCTTCTCAAGAACCAAAAGCCCCAGGATACTCATATTAGGTCTGCGGCATACTGGGATGAAGGGCGACCACGTTTGTTAAAATAAATGACCTTGATCTTCATTCAAGGTCACAAAGGTCAAATTAGATAAAATCTTTAAATGCCTTCTTGAGAATAACTAAGAGACATAGAGAGGTGATTTTGGTTCTGTAGCATGCTGGAATGAAGGGCTACAAAGTTTGTTCAAATAAATTACCTTGATCTGCAATCAAGGTAACGGGTGTCAAAAAGGCTACAATTGTAGATAACTTCTTGTGAATAACTGGGAGACATAGAGACCTGTTATTGGGCCTGTGGCATACTGGGATGAATGGCTACCAAGTTTGTTTAAATGAATGACCTTGATCTTTATTCAAGGTCACAGTGGTCAAATAAACTAATAAAATCAACGACTTCTATTGAATAACCTAAGAGTCCTAGAAACCTGATATTTAGCCTGTGACATGCTTGGACGGATAGCTTCAAAGTTTGTTCAAGTGAATGACCTTGACCTTCATTCAAGGTCACAGTGGTTGAATAGGTTTAAATCTTTAAACGACTTCTTGTAAATAACTTAGAGGCCTAGAGAAAGGATATTGGATTTGTAGCATGGTTGGGATCAAGAGACCTTCATTCATGGTATAATTCATCAAATATATCGGAACCTGAACTTCTAATAAAAGAGTTCTATTGTATTACCTTAATTGTTTGCACCTACAGTATTATTTGATCTGCGGTATGGTACCAATTGTCAGATAACCGTTAAGGCCCTGAGCCTCTTGTTCAATTTGAAATAGATTTTTATCTTTATAAGCGAGCTGACTTATCTGAATTTGTATCTTTTGTGTTTGAGTCGCTAACGGAAATATTTTTCTTTCAACTAATTTATGATTTCTGATATTAAAAAGAAACTGTGTGTTTCACCCAATATCAAATCTAATTGTTGGGTGTTTGGGACTGTGAGGGAATATGCCTTAATACAAATACACTAATTTGATAGTATATTATATGTAAGTTTACAAAATTATATCACTAAAACTTGTTTCATTATGATCATCTATGATCCATTTTGAATTTTTAATCATCTATGGCAAATTTTGATTTTTAGGCAAATAAGCCTGGCTACATTTCAGACTATCAAATGCATTTTTCCCGGATTAATTTTTTTGGATAAGTATGTTATAAGATTATACCTAAAGCATGTTTTAAGCTCACCTGGCCCGAAGGGTCGGTGAGCTTATGTCATGGTGCGGCGTCCGTCCATCAACATTTCATTTAAATCGCTACTTGTCCTAGAGTTCCACATGGATTGTGACCAAATTTGGCCACAAACATCCTTGGGAGAAGGGGAACAGAACTTGTATAAATTTTGGCTCGACCCTCCTCCCCCCTGGGCAGGAGGGGCGGGGTTAATAGGACGCTAATTAATCAAACAAACAAACCAATAGGGGTAATGGAGGTAAATCCTATAAATCGCTACTTGTCCTAGAGTTCTGCATGGATTGTAACCAAATTTGGCCACAAACATCCTTGGGGGAAGGGGAACAGAACTTGTATAAATTTCGGCTCTGACCCCCCGGAGGCAGGAGGGGCGGATCCCAATAGGGGAAATAGCGGTAAAGCCTATAAATCACTACTTGTCCTAGAGTTCTGCATGGATTGTGACCAAATTTGGCCACAAACATCCTTGAGGACAGGGGAACAGAACTTGTATAAATTTTTGCTCTGACCCCACGGGGGCAGGAGGGGAGGAGCCCAATAGTGGAAATAGAGGTAAATCCTATAAATCGCTACTTGTCCTAGAGTTCTGCATGGATTGTAACCACATTTTGCCAGAAACATCCTTCGGGGAATGGGAACAGAACTTATATAAATTTTGGCTCTGACCCCTCAGGAGCAGGAGTGGCGGGGGCCCAATAGGGAAATAAAAGGTAAATATTCAAATTCCTTCAGAAAAGAAACAATGAACCGGTATTCAGAACATGACTTGACATTACAAACCAGGTGAGCGATACAGGCCCCCTGGGCCTCTTGTTTTATAAGTAGAGCAAAAACGAATATTCTCAATTTTTATTCTGCCAAAATATTTAAATGAATTACTTGAAAATCAATTTGTAGTAAAAAAAATTAATACATGTCATGATAAATAGGTATACATTAAGAAATGGTGTATTTTTAATAACAAAAATAATAAAATAAAACAAGGGGTCATTTTTCCACTTACCAATGCTTTGCTTAAACATGATTTTAGGCCCTTTATGCCTTTTAAAAAATACAAAAGAAATAAAAAGCATGTGCAATCGAAATACAAGAACTCGTATGATATACACTTACTCGATGAATTGTAAGTTGATCTATCGACTTCGGCTTTATGGTCATTCCCCTTTGTCTTGCTTATGTTACCATAATGCCAGTTAAAGAAGGCCCTTATCGAATCATATGGGTTTCTAACCAGAATTATTGCCTTGTCAAACTGCTCCAATTCCCTTGTAACGTTTGAATGACTTTTGTAGAATAAACACGCCTTTGTTTTATGGTCAGGAAATACGCATTCTCCTGGGAATCCAGTGGCATTTAAAAGGCCATTACAGTATACGGTGCCAGTACAGTAACCTACAATAAAAAACAAGTATTTTAGCTCTCTATACATAGAACATGCATGTATATACCCGCATATGACGAACATATTTATACAGTAATAAGTATTGAATACCAAACTGAGTCATAGTGATTAATAAAACTACTATACCACTGAACAGAGTAAATGATAGACTACACAAAACAGTCTACTACAAAAATACATATAGCAAGCTACTACAAGATTACATATAGCAAGCTACTCGAGACTACACATACAAAATGTAACAGCGCACAAAAAGACTACACATAACAGGCTACTGCAAAACTACACATAAGAAGCTACTACAAAGCCACACAGAGCAAGCTAATTCAAATATACACATAACAAATTACTACAAATAATCACACACATAACAAGCTGCTACACAGCCACACAAAACAAGCTGCTATAAAGCCACACATAACAAGCTGCTACAAAGCCACACATAACAATCTGCTACAAAGCCATACATAACAATCTGCTACAAAGCCACACATAACAATCTGCTACAAAGCCATACATAACAAGCTGCTACAAAGCCACACAACAAGCTGCTACAAAGCCATACATAACAAGCTGCTACAAAGCCATACATAACAAGCTGCTACAAAGCCACACATAACAAGCTGCTACAAAGCCATACATAACAAACTGCTACAAAGTCACGCATAACAAACTGCTACAAAGCCACACATAACAATCTGCTACAAAGCTATACATAACAATCTGCTACAAAGCCACACATAACAAGCTGCTATAATGCCACACATAACAAGCTGCTACACAGCCACACATAACAAGCTGCTACAATGCCACACATAACAAGCTGTTACAATGCCACACATAACAAGCTGCTGCAAAGCCACACATAACAAGTGTCTACAAAGCCACACATAACAAGCTGCTACAAAGCCACACATAACAAGCTGCTACAAAGTCATACATAACAAGCTGCTACAAAGCCTCACATAACAAGCTGCTACAATGCCACACATAACAAGCTGCTACAAAGTCATGTTGTCTATTAAACTACAATTATATACAATGAAAAGGTCGTTTCCTTATTTGTGTTCATATCCCATTTTCAACTACTTAAAATATCGCAGGTAGGGCGTTAGAATTGTACCTGCTGCCCCTATTGCATGATCGTAAAAGGCGACTAAATTTAGGATCTTATCTTTTCTCTTCTTCCTAACTGACTTTATCTTTCCTAATGCCTCCCTTGGCACCGCCTCACTTTTGGCCTTCAGTTTAGCGTTCGCCCCTGTGAGGAAGGCTCTGGGTTCTGTCCCCTGGCCGAAACACACCAAAGTCTATAAAAGTGGTAGTTTCTGCTCCTGCTTAGCGTTCAGCATACAGGGAGTGGGACGACTGGTTTGCCCGTTGTCAGTATAATGTGACCTGGTGGGGTGTGTTGCTTGGTGTCTTCGGCGGCATGCTTCAGTGATATAGCACTATAAAAAGGGCAGCAATATCGATGTTTTGGGGGTTAATTTTCGAAAGAAAGGCGGTCTCGTTAGTAAGTCTATCATACTTTACAGGATACATGGCTTCCAAAATAAGACGGACTTAAAAGGAGGCCAGTCCTGAAAATATGCCTGGGATTTCATACCAAAAATATGTATATATAAGCCGCGGATTATTATATAGATTTCACCTGCTGTTAACATTTGTCGTAATATACCTGAAGTCTGTGGGAAGAATGCATTACTTGAACACCCATGGATATATTTATCACAAAAAGGTTGTAATGAAACTTTCAAAATTATTTCTGAAACTCAAGTGAAATCAATCGTGGCTTCCATATCACATGAATGTTTGTAATTAAGACATATATTGAAGTTCTTACCTATAGTGATATCCCATAATGCAAAAAGTAAAAATGTTCAGAAACAAATGTTTAAACAGATCGGCAAAGACGAACGTACTGCAAGTCATCAGATCCCAGATGAATTAACCCATTATCCCAAATGTGAACCTACAATGACCCCACAAAACACGTCCATATATATTAAAAAAATGTTCTTACCTTAAAAACTATTCCGACAATACTACACATAGTTAGTTATAACTCATTAGTTTATTTCTTACACATGTCCAAACACAATTTACTACCACAACAATACAGATGACAAGTAAACAATCGTTTTGTTTCTTTGTCTATTGTCGCATACCAAGATACTGCTGTAATATCACACACATTAAGCAATAATTAAGTCGTCTAGTGATTTTCAAGACTTCCCCTAGCTAGAGCTCCACATAGTTCAATACACCTTTTTTGTACATCGTTTATTGTATCTTTATTTCGAAAACTATTCCATCAACATTACTTAGTACTTAATAGTAAAAAAGTTAACTCGAATTCCGATACTCGACTTAATGTCACTATCGTTCTCTTGATATGTACAAACATATACAAGCATTGGCTGGGTCAAATCCTGATGTAAGTGCACAGATGTGCACAGATGTGCCGCATTAATTCTCTGCCATTAAAGAGACCAGCTAACTGAATAATTTTACATAGACCACAGTGTTAATGTTTGTTAAAATGTTGTAGTGTATTATTACAACAGCTGGATTTAAGTTGGATACTTATTCTATAATTATAGCTTAGGTTCTCATATAACACTATATAAAAACGTTTAAGTTTTCACCTCAAACTCCAACCAGAGTAGCCAGTTTGAAATCCGATGCATTTTCCACTAGTAATCCTGAACTTTTAAAGTTTCTTTCTATTCCTTATCGAAATTTATATTGTGAAACTAAATTTCAATCAAGATCACCAAATCCATATCATTGTTATCTTCAAATAATTACCTATCCCAGTGGGCACACGACGTTCGGGAAACGATATGGCAACGTCTTATTTAGGTTGCGACGTCGGGGACATTCTGACAATGTTGTGAGAACGTTTTCCTCCAAACGTCCTAACGACATTATCATTAATAAAAAGTATAATTGTTGGAAACAACTTTTAATGGAAGCGAATGAATCTATTCAAAAAGTGATACATACAAGTAGGCCTTATACTTTTTCAATAATTATTAACTAATTAAAAATAATTAATCATTTTTTTTCACTCGTAAATAGTTTGGATTTTTTAATTACAGATATTATGTAGATATAAATTGAATAAATGAACAAAACAAAAAGTATGATTATAAATACCAAGTTTACATACCGATTATCCAATATCTGAACTACCGAGTTGTGTTACCCCCCTTTCATTTTAAAACTGATCCGCTAGGGGTCAGTATTATTTATTTAAAACAAAACAAAAATACTATCATTATAATAAATCGTCTTTTTATACGAATACATTGTCATTTTATTTATATGACATATTACATATTTCCCAGCACACTACAAAAATAGGAGTGGAAAGTCGTAAAGATTTGTTTAGTATTTGCGCGGTAATTTTCACTTCCGGTTTTTTGTTCATTCAAACTTTGTGTACATATGTGGTTCACGTGGATGACATTTCTTAGCTTTCGACAACATCTAAATAGGATAGCTTTCATATAATTCGAATAAGATAATTCGAATTCGGAAAACTAGAAAGAACTCGGAAAATACGAAGTAAATTTGGGGTTCGAATGACAAAAATCATCCATAAATTGTTCTTATAACTCGAAATTAGATTTTTTGGACTATGGGACCGCCGAAAATGCCGATTTCTTTTTTATAAATCTGCCGTAGAACGGCATTTCAAAACATATATCTAAGTTTTCTTGTTATAATTTTGCAACTACCATTGTCGATTTTGACATCTCTCTTGTTCACATCGTTTTACGACATGGAACTATTCTATATATACAAGTAAAGAGATAGTCACTAGACATAAGAACTCCGTTAAATCGAACACTCGGATCACTCGAAGTTCTATCTCGGTCCCGTCGATTTCGTTTTAACCGAGTTTCACTGTAGATATATCTACATGTATACAAATTCCCTGATATGCGTGTATCCTTTTTGTGTTTTCTATGTAATAACATACCGGTTTATGAAAATATATCGTCTAAATCAATATATAGACGTTTAATGTCTTATTCTGCTTTTCTTTTACAGATGAAAATGCTTACATAACTACACACGGAAGTACGTGAAATGGCGCCTACACAAACAGCCTTGGTTGAAGTTGATGCACCTATTTCATGCAGGATGAGCAGAAGACATTAAAATATTATATAAACATTATATTTGTTTGTTATTGTACATCAAAAAACTAGAATAATGAAAATAAACAACGTAACACAAAACGCTGTGAAAACATTATATGAAAACGTTTAGCGGACGTTGTCAAAAAACGTTCCCCAAACGTGCATTAGCAACTTGTTTGCAACTTAAAAGCAACGTTGCTTCTAGGTGTTACATGAGCTTCGTTTAACTACGTTGAAATGTCGAAGCAGAAGCATAATTGACATCTCTTACTGCACGTAGGCGTGTGTCTTATCATTACATAAAACAGCATGGGTGCGTGCTTTTTTCATTTAGTATGATTAATGTTCAGATTGGTCACAGGTGAACCGACATGCTAACTGTATACGTTGAAGACAGCATATTAATGACAACGAAAGTTTTATAATTGCATATAGTTAGATCATTTACGTAAACCCATTTGGGTATTAGAAAATAAAAACTAACCTACTCCTACATAACGTATGTTCGCCAGTTCTAATTTTGCAACGGTATGTTATTGTAACAGAGGGATCTTGGCGCCCACCAAAGAATGATCTATGTCTGACAATGGAAAGAGCGATCTTTTCAACCTGTGACCAATCTGAACCATATAATCATACTAAATACAAGAGGCCCAGAGGGCCTGTATCGCTCACCTGGTTTGTAATGCAACATAATTTTCTGATACAGTTCATTGTTTTTTTCTGAAGGGAATTTTAATAATGTAACCTCTAAATCCACTAATGGGCCCCACCCTCCTGCCCGACTGGGCGGTCAGAGCCAAAATTTATACAAGTATGTTCCCCTTCCACAAGGATGTTCTTGGCCAAATTTTGGTTACAATCCATGCAGACTCTATTGGAAGTAGCATTAGAAGGATTTACCTCTATTTCCCCTATTGGGCCCACCCTCCACCCCCAGGGGATCAGATGCCCAAAATTTATTACAAGTTCTGTTCCTCTTTCCCCAGTATGGTTTGTGGCCAAATTGGTTACAATCCATTGTAGAACTCATAGGACAAGTAGCGATTGATAGAAATTTACTCTATTTCCCTATTGGGCCCCGCCCCTCCCTGCCCCCTGAGGGTCAGAGCCAAAATTTATACAAGTTCTGTTCTCCTACCCCAAGGATGTTTGTGGCCAATTTTAGTTACAATCCATACAAAACTCTTTAGGACAATTAAGTAGCAAATTTATTTAGAATTTACCGTATAATTCCCCTATTGGGCCCCGCCCCTCCTGCCCCGGGACCAGAGCCAAAATTTATACAAACTTCAAGTTCTTATTTCTCCATAGGGATATTTCTGGCAATTGGTTACATTGCCATGCAGAACTCTATGGACTATTAGCGAATTGAAGGATTACCTCTATGCCCCTATATGGGCCCCACCCCTCCAGCCCCGGGGGGCCAGAGCCAAAATTTATACCAAGTTCTGTTCCCCTTCCCCCAAGTATTCTTTTGGCAAATTATGGTTACAATCCATGTAGAACTCTATGACAAGTAACGATTTAAGGATTTACCTCTATTTCCCTATTGGCCCCGCCCCTCTGCCCCCGGGTGGGCTTCAGAGCCAAAATCTCTATACAAGTTCTGTTCCCCTTCCCCCAAGGATGTTTTGTGCAAAGTTAGTTACAAATCCAGTAAGAACTCTATGACTAGTAGCGATTTAAAGGATTTACCTCTATTTGCCCCTATTGGGCCCCGCCCCTACCTGCCCCTGGGGGGTCAGAGGCCAAAATTTATACAAGTTCTGTTCCCCTTACCCCTAAGGATGTTTGTGGCCCAAAATTTTGTTACATCCATTCAGAACTGCTTATACAAGTAGCGATTTAAAGGATTACCTATTTTTCCCCTAATTGGGCCCGTCCTCCTGCCCCCGGGGGGTCAGACAAATATTTATAACAAGTTCTGATTCCCCTTCCCATAGGATGTTTGTTGCAAAATTTAGTTACAATCCAATGTAGAACTCTACAGACTAGTAGCGATTTAAAGGATTTACCTCTATTTCCCCTATTGGGCCCCGCCCCTCCTGCCCCCGGGGGTCAGAGCCAAAATTATACAAGTTCTGTTTCCCTTCTCCAAGGATGGTTGCTTGGCAAAATTTAGTTACAATCCATGTTTTAGAACTTCTTAGGACTAGTAGGCGCATTTAAAGGATACCTCTATTTCCCCTATTGGGCCCCGCCCCTCCTGCCCCCCGGGGGGTCAGAGCAAAATTTTATACAAAGTTCTTTCCCCTTTCCCCCAAAGATGTTTGTGGCCCCAATTTTGTTACATTCCATTCAGAACTCGTAATAACAAGTAGCCGATTTAAAGGATTACCTATATTTCCCTATTAGCGCCCCCCCTCCTGCCCCCAGGCTGGGTGTCAGAGCCTAAAATTTATTACAAGTTCTGTTTTCCCCTTCCCCCAAGGATGGTTTGTGGCCAATTGTTACAATCATGTAGAACTCTATACAAGTTTAGCATTTTAAAGATTTTACCTAATTTCCCCTATTGGGCCCCGCCCCTCCTGCCCCCGTGGTAGTGTCAGCAGCCAAACAATTTATACAAGTTCTGTTCCCCTCCCCAAGGATGTTGCTTGGCCAAATTATGTACAACCCATGGCAGAAACTCTATGACTAGTAGCGATTAAAGGAAATGTTGACGGGACAGACGGACGGACCGGACGACGACGGGACGTACGGACGACGGGCGACGGACCGCCGCCGCATGACATAAGCTTCACCGGCCCCTTCGGGCCGAGGAGCTAAAAAAGCACGCACCCATGCTGTTTTATGGAAATGATAAGACAGCACGCCTACGTGGCATAAAAGTGTCAATTATGCTTCTGCTTCGACATTTCAACGTAGTTAACGCAAGCCTCATGTAAACACGCTAAGGAAGCAACGTTGCTTTTAAGTTGCAAACAAGTTTGCTAATGCACGTTTGGTGGGAACGTTTTTACCAAACGTCCGCTAAACGTTTTCATATAATGTTTTCACAGGTTTTGTGTTACGTTGTTTTTTTTCATCTATTTCTAGTTTTTGATGTTACAATAACAAACAAATATAATGTTTATATAATATTTTAATGTCTTCTGCTCATCCCCCCATGCATGAAATAGGTGCATCAACTTCAACCAAGCTGTTTGTGAAGCGCGCATTTCAGCGTCATTCCGTGTTAGTTATGAAGCATTTTCATCTGTAAAAGAAAAAGCAGAATAAGACATTAACGTCTATATATTGATTATAGACGATATACTTTCATAAACCGGTATGTTATTACATAGGAAACACAAAAAGGATACACGCATATCAGCAGAAATTGTTATACATGTAGAGTATATCTACAGTGAAAGCTAGTGAGTTAAAACGAATTTCGAAGGACGAGAAGAACTTCGTAGTGATCGAGTGTTCTAATATTAACGAGTTCTTATGTCTACTGCTATCTCTGTACTTGTATATATAGAATAGTTCCATGTCGTAAACATGGTGAACAAAGAGAGATGTCAAAATCGACAATGGTAGTTGCAAATTATAACCGAAGAAAACTTAGATATATGTTTTGATAATGCCGTTTCTACGGCAGATTTATAACAAAAGAATCGGGCATTTTCGGCGGGTGCCGCCATAGTCCAAAAAAATCTATTTCGAGTTATAAGAACAATTCTATGATGATTTTGTCATTCGAACCCCAAATTTACTTTGTATTTTTCCGAGTTCTTTCTAGTTTTCGAATTCGAAATTATCTAATTCGAATTATATGGAAAGCATCCTAATTTAGATGTTGTCGAAAGCTAAGAAATGTCATTCCCACGTGAACCAACATATGTACACAAAAGTTGAATGAACCAAAAAACCGAGAAGTAAAAATTACCCGCGCAAATACTAAACAAAATTCCTTTACGCTTTCCACTCTATTTTGTAGTGTGCTGGAATACTGTAATATGTCATATAAATAAAAATGACAATGTATTCGATATAAAAGACGATTTATTATAAATGAAGTATGTATCTCTCTCTTT
>SAYR01027469.1:2962135-2979353 GCA_004382745.1 Argopecten irradians irradians | reverse complement strand
AGAAGCATAATTGACATCTCTTACTGCACGTAGGCGTGTGTCTTATCATTACATAAAACAGCATGGGTGCGTGCTTTTTTCATTTAGTATGATTAATGTTCAGATTGGTCACAGGTGAACCGACATGCTAACTGTATACGTTGAAGACAGCATATTAATGACAACGAAAGTTTTATAATTGCATATAGTTAGATCATTTACGTAAACCCATTTGGGTATTAGAAAATAAAAACTAACCTACTCCTACATAACGTATGTTCGCCAGTTCTAATTTTGCAACGGTATGTTATTGCAACAAGAAATCCCAGAGGGATCTTAGCGCCCACCAAAGAATGATCTATGTCTGACAATGGAAAGAGGGATCTTTTCCCTGCTTTTCAAACTTTTTCAAACACACTACATATAAAATTTGAGACAGATCGCTATAGCACTTTCTAAGAAATAGTGGTAACAAACTTCAACAATGAAATCCAAGATGGTGGCCGTTTAGCATCTTGTTGACCGATCAGTTACCAAATGCAATATGCACAACTAGGGCCCTAGGGAAGCCTACATATAAAATTTGAGAGAGATCCCTTCAGCATCTTTTGAGAAATAGCGCTAACAATCAACTAACTTTAACTATCAAAATCCAAGATAGCTGCCAGGCAGCCATTTTGTTGACCGATCGGTCCCAAAATGCAATATGCACAACTAGGGTCCTAGGGGAATCTACATATGAAATTTGAGAAAGATTCTTTCAGTACTTTCTGCGGAATAGCGGTAACAAACTTTAACTATCTAATTCCAAGATGGCCGCCTGGCGGCCATCTTGTTGACCGATCAGTCCCAAAATGCAATATGCACAACTAGGGCCCTAGAGGAACCTACATATGAAATTTGAGAAAGATCCCTTCAGCACTTTCCGGGAAATAGCGGTAACAAACTTTAACTGTCAAAATCCAAGATGGCCGCTTGTCGGAGACAGATCGCTATAGTACTTTCTAAGAAATAGTGGTAACAAACTTCAACAATGAAATCCAAGATGGCGGCCGTTCAGCCATCTTGTTGACCGATCAGTTACAAAATGCAATATGCACAACTAGGGCCCTAGGGAAGCCTACATATAAAATTTGAGAGGGATCCCTTCAGCACATTTTGAGAAATAGCGATAACAATCAACTATAACTATCAAAATCCAAGATGGCTGCCAGGCAGCCATTTTGTTGACCGATTACTCCCAAAATGCAATATGCACAACTAGGGCCCTAGGGAACCTACATATGAAATTTGTGAAAGATTCCTTCAGTCTTTCCGGGAAATAGCGGTAACAATCTTTAAATATCAAAATCCTAGATGGCTGCCTGTCGGCCATCTTGTTGACTGACCGGTCCAAAAATGCAATATGCACAACTAGGGTCCTAGGGGAATCTACATATGAAACTTGAGAAAGATTCCTTCAGTACTTTCCGCAGAATAGCGGTAACAATCTTTAACTATCAAAATCAAAGATGGCTGCCTGGCGGCCATCTTGTCGACCAATCGGTCCCAAAATGCAATATGCACAACTAGGGTCCTAGGGGAATCTACATATGAAATTTGAGAAAGATTCCTTCAGTACTTTCTGCGGAATAGCAGTAACAAACTTTACCTATAGATCAGTCCCAAAATGCAATATGCACAACAAGGGCCCTAGGGGAACCTACATATGAAATTTGTGAAAGATTCCTTCAGTCTTTCCGGGAAATAGCGGTAACAATCTTTAAATATCAAAATCCAAGATGGCTGCCTGTCGGCCATCTTGTTGACTGACCGGTCCCAAAATGCAATATGCACAACTAGGGTCCTAGGGGAATCTACATATGAAATTTGAGAAAGATTCCTTCAGTACTTTCCGCAGAATAGCGGTAACAATATTTAACTATCAAAATCAAAGATGGCTGCCTGGCGGCCATCTTGTCGACCGATCGGTCCCAAAATGCAATATGCACAACTAGGGTCCTAGGGGAATCTACATATGAAATTTGAGAAAGATTCCTTCAGTACTTTCCGCAGAATAGCGGTAACAATATTTAACTATCAAAATCAAAGATGGCTGCCTGGCGGCCATCTTGTCGACCGATCGGTCCCAAAATGCAATATGCACAACTAGGGTCCTAGGGGAATCTACATATGAAATTTGAGAAAGATTCCTTCAGTACTTTCTGCGGAATAGCAGTAACAAACTTTAACTATAGATCAGTCCCAAAATGAAATATGCACAACAAGGGCCCTAGGGGAACCTGCATATGAAATTTGAAAAAGATCCTTTTAATACTTTCTGAAAAAATAGCGGTAACAAGAATTGTTAACAGACGGATGGACGGACGGAAGGACGGACGGACCACGGACGAAAGGCGATTTGAATAGCCCACCATCTGATGATGGTGGGCTAAAATCAGATGGTGGGCTGAAAATAGCGAAATATAGACACTGACAAAAATACCTCATATACGATATTGGAAATAGATGACGATTATAAGACTATTTTATATGTGGATATGAAGGATAGTGATATTCTACCGAGAGTCACAAAATGTTGTAAAACTCGAGGTTTCCCAAGAGTTACAGATATCCTGCCATTTTGAATTATTTTTCTGTAGACATTTTACAGGAAAATGCGATTGCAAATAAATTAACACGAAAATTGCTTGCATAATTTACAAAAAAAAACATCAGCCTGGGTTCTGAAATTTGCGTTCACATTTTTAGGTCATCATCGTCGGTCGTCCGTCGTGCGTTAACTTTTTGTGGTGAACACGATAACTTGAGTAAATGTGAACCAAGATTGGTGAAACTTTGTATGTAGCTTAATATTAACAAGATCTCCGACGAGTTCGCGATTTTTAGAAAATCCCTATCAGCACTCTAGCGGCTTCATTCCTTGAGTGATTTTGATCACACTTTACACATAGATAAAGGATCATAATATCTCGGACAAGTTTGAGTGTGAAGATTGCCAGACTAAGGTCAAGGTCACTGTTGCTATTTTAAGATAATTTCTTTGTCAGCACTCTAGCGGCTTCATTCCTTGAGTGATTTTGATTAAACTCCACACAAATACAAAGGACTGAAAAAGTTTGAGTTTCAAGGTTGCAGGGTCAAGGTCAAGGTCACCGTTACTATTTTTAGAAAATCCTTTTCAGTGCTCTAGCGGCTTCATTCCTTGAGTGATTTTGATCAAACTTCACACAAATTTAAAGGACCATAATATTTTCGACAAGATACAATTTCAGGATTGCCAGGTCAAGGTCAAGGTCACTGTTTCTATTATTAGGTCACCTGACCATACGTCATAGTGACCTACTTCAATAGCCTATTGTCCATCGTGCGTTAACTTTACTTTGTGAACATGATGACTTGAGTAAATGTTAACCGAGGTTGATGAAACTTTGTATGTAGCCTTATATCAACAAGATTTCGTTCGAGTTCAAAAATGGAAATTATTCGACAGTAACGTACAAGTTACAGTACAGGCCAATTGGACGGGCGCTTGTCCACTCGTCCACCGACTGAGTGGACATAGAGTGGACAGGACTGTCCACTACAATCCATTACTGTCCACTAAATACAGTGGTCCACCGTGGTCCACTGTATTGGGTGGGCATCCATTTATTTAGGATATATCCACGTGATACAGCGGATCGTGACGGTTCACCGTATAGAGTGGCCATCTAATGCACGATACGCTGTACCAGAGGGGAAAAGTTGTTGATACCTATAATATTGATGTCGTTGTTTGACGATGTCCAGATGAAATAGAGTGGAAACATAGCCAGATATTTTGAGGCCATTGATTTTCCATACTAAAGAAACGAATGTCAGGGACTCATGAATTATGAAATATTCAAATATGTATTTTCATGTATATCTAATAGTGCCTAGTTATATTTATTTGTAATTTCAGAAATCAGAATGTAACGTTACTTCAAATATTGATGTATATTGTGCAGAATTTGCGGACGTGTCTGAAGACAAAACGGGAACGTTTCACAACGTCCATTGTATCTAACAAAACAATATATTAACAACACCGAACAAAACAATATATTGATAAGGTGTTCAAGCTAGAAAATTGGTGCTGTGGTAGTTGTACGCCTGCTTTTGCATAGAATACAAAAGGAATCGTTTTTTCATATTTCTTGTATAAGAAAAACAGTCAGAGTAAGTCACATACAACATATCATATGTATATGCATCGACAGAATATTGCAAATATCAGCTTGAAATTACAAATTAAATTCCAAGTTTCCCAAATATCATACTGACATTTTAATGAGCGATTACTTGGTAAAACACCTACGATGTGTGATTATGACCAAAGTAAAATTTGCTTTCGTAAATTACCCAAAGCGAACGGCAGCCATTATTACGTATACAGTACTGCCGAGATCCCGAATATCACCTTTTTTTTAGTCACAAAATTACGTATTCTAGATAACTTGTTCTTCAGAAATTTTTGAATTTATTTTCTGACATACAAATGAGTCAGTTTATAGTTACTTTTTATCATATTTTTTAAACAAAGCTTCGAGTTACTTTTTTATCATATTTTAAAACAAAGCTTCGAGTATTTTAGGATTCTCAAAGCCGTACGCAATGTGTCCTGGTCGGTATTTACAGTACTACAATCTATATTCATAAATCTAAATGTAGTCTATCTAACATGTATTCAAATTATTTTAAAGTAATATCACTTCAATTTGAGACTTCGAATAGCAGCCCATGGAATAACAGCGACTGAAAATTAAAAAAAACCTCTACAGCATGAAATAGAATGATTTCACCTTTTTATTTTTCGTGATATCGGCAGCCAAACGTGTATGTACACATGTAGATCTGCATGTACGCGTAACACAGTGGTTTATAACATCCATTTAAACGAAGATATACTTAGTAAAGAACAAAATTTATATCTTTAACAAGTACTTATTGAGATAAGTTGTGGTTATTACGTATTAATATTATTAATTTCCCCAACTATGGGCCGTGGCATGATCATGATGTGTTCTACATGTACCAGCGAAGATAAATTTACTTATATGTAAAATACGTAAATATGTACTAGTATTGTATCAGTATTTTATACTGTAAATAGAATCTGTGCAACGATTTTTGAGATTTTGCTTGAAATCCAATGACATGAGAAAAAAATATTTATGTATTATATAACTATTTTAAGACCGCACGAAGCCCTATTTTTCTAAATTATTACATAATTATCTTTATAGTTTGTATGAAATGTGATCTTAAATATTACTCTTGTATCATTCTTGTACCATAGGCTGTTTTTCAACCGCAGCTGACTTGTAAAACATGCGAAATTCTCGATTAATGGACATATTCCCATCGGTTAGACAATAATGATATAATAACAGGTATTATCAAAGCGTAAAACAAGTGTACGTTGTCATATAGTAAAAAGAAAATACTTCGGCAAATCATATAAGATATATTTCTGATATAATATATCAACAGTTATTCAGTACCTGAAAAACTGGTCCAAGATGTCAAGAATGTTTTACACTTAGATACCATGTGTAACAAGAAGTGAAATTACTGAATGACGTGATGGATGATTAGAAATATCTTAACCCACACACATGAACCAATACTTATCTACACATTTTCATCGTAGTCCAAACCAGAAAAACAAATATAAAGAATTCTAAAAAATATTTTACAAAATTGCATCAGCAAATATAACTGTGAAAATTTGTTTTAAACAGAGATATAGATAATTTAATTACTCTGTTCTATAATATGAAAATGTACCTTTCATGGATGTTCAAGGATTTTTAAGTGGATTTATATGTACGTGTGTAAGGTGAACTATTATTACTTACCAGAATACATCGTCTTACCGCTATAAATATATCAAGGACGTACATAAATAAAACTCATCATCAAAATTTTAATTGTGCTAGCTGCTAAATGAACGAAAAGCTGTATGTATATATCAAATTGAAAGCATAAATGTTTATCTATTACAGTCGTACATCTGATAAACTGGATAATGCGTACCACAATAATTGTACTAAAGTAAACGCCAGTGTCTATGATCTGTGGTAGCCGTCGCTATGAGAACACACGGTAGTGGATATATTTGTACATTTTTCGGTATACTTGGCGACATACGTACGTAAAATCCGTCCGGAATATTGCGAGAATTTTATTAATGAGTACAACATTCCGTATATGAATAATTTAAACGCCAGATACAGATCCTGCTGACGGCTTCTGGACAATATTCTTTAACTGCCCACAGAAGTATCTTCCGACAAAGATTTATTCGTCCTTGCTTCCGATGACCAGCTAGCCGACCGGGCACACGGTAAATCTGTCTATCACAGCGGGAGTCTGAAGAGTGTAGTCTGCGGATGAAGCTTGTACACATTTAGCTTAAAATAAAGGCCATCTTAATTCATTAAAGAATTTGTGCAAATAAAGAAAAAAAAATGTATATATAATACGTCAGGATATTGCTTTGAGTGAATGAAAAATTAAGTCCCACCCAACGAATCGCCTAGCTTTTAGCGCTATCGGTTGGTTTTGGTCGTGATTTACGGGTAGTGTCGACTACGGTTCAGAGATAATGAGCTCACTGGTAGCCCTGTTCTGTTAATTTTCGTTCTTAAACTGTTATTTTAACCATATTCGTGATTTTTGAAATATTTATGTTGGTTATATCTGTTTTACTGTTATTATCAAAATTTTAGTTATCTTTAACTAAAAGCATGTTATTATTTTCTAGCACACGTTATATTTTTGCTGCTGTGTTATCTCTATCTTTGCATGCGTTTGTCTTTTCTAAATGATGTTAGATTTAGTGGCTGATGTTATTATTTATTTTGCATTGTTATTCATTTCATTTCACGTGTTAGTGTCAGCAATGATTGTTAATGATTTTGTTTCCCATGTTATTGCCAGAATGTTACGTGATTTTTATGTGAAACTTTGTTAGCATCAACAGAACATGTGATTATTTACGTGACCACGTTACGAGTATCGTTGGAAACGTTATTTTTTTTGAAAGCGTTATTTTTTTCGTGGAAATACCACTGCCTATTGTTCTCATTGACCCCCTACGGCGACAGCGCAGTGAGCCGGCGGGCGAGCTTCGCTAGTGTGTTGACCACTCACCCATAACGAGAGCACGGCTCCCAATATATAGTCGACTGGCGGTATCGCTGTCACTGTATCGCTACCGTATCGCATGTGCTGTGCAACTGAGCATGGAATATATATAGTTTTCAGTTACTATATTTACAGTTCTAGCTAAGTCTCTGCGAAAAAATCCTGTATAAATAGACCCTTAGTACTAGTTACTATATGTTACATCCGTATTCTTAGGTTAGTAAATTTCCTAATTCTTAGGTTAGTAAACGTCCAAATTTGTCAAGCTAACCAGTCACTTCTAGTTGTGTTCAAGTACCTAACGCAAATGCGGTCACTCCACGAGCTAGCTTTGGACCATATCAAATCGATATGTTGCATCATCAAGGTCACTATGTCATCGCGAAATATCAGCTCTAAAACAGTATGAGACAAATCTTCATGGTCGTGTTAGAAGTCCCCCTTCAAAATTATGAAGATAGACGACTAAGCCCACAGAAAAAAAACAACCCTCAGGTCATTAAAGGGCCGCTTGTTACTGAATTCGGGTCGGAATAAAATGAATTGAAAAAATTGTCAATTCAAGATTCAGCGAGAGAAGTGATGACAAGGGGCGGAGTCAATTATGTGATTGGGTAATAGTATTCATGACATAGCCCATGAGGCACGGTGACATTTTTCATAAAGAATAATGTTCATTTTTCAGACAATTTAAACATTATAGCCAGTCAGGTGATACGACTTCTTGAATTGACTATTTGTAGACTTCTTTCAATTAACTGTACGGATAAGCAAAAGATGTAATGTCGTCCACGTGTTCTCACAGCATGTCATCACTCAACTACTGTACTAAACGATACTGATTTAACGGAACAGTGGTTTTAAAAGTAGTATGCAGTTTTGACAAAAACAATAATGTATTCATGGACTTGATATGACGAATATGGACTCACACAATTACAGCTAAACGACCCATGTCATCTGTTTTAACAAGGATTTATAAGTGAGAAGGATTCGTGTCTGTCTCTTTACATTACTAAACACCACGCGAGACGCCTATGAACCGGGAATAAAAACCGTTTTTCTCAACAAATACTTGTCTTATCGAGTCAAACGAAACACCATTGTAGAGTTTATTAAATTTCACGACGTTTATAACTTGCTTTAAAGACGGAATATTTAGGGGATATGTCTTAAATTTTCGTTTAAAAAAAATGACAGCCCATGAAATGACAGCACCGCTTCAGAAAGTAAGACGGTAACCCTCGCACCCGCAAGCTACATCAAAGGCTGCGCCGGCGGATATCAAAGGAAAATCAGTCGTCGCCCAACGTCACGGTCAGTGCACAAACACAAAAGCGCCTGCCTCGGACTTCCCCAAAACCCAGTGTGACTTATCCTTCTCATATACGTCCTTGGTTTTAATTATTCTCATTATTTTGATGTGTTTTGTCGATGTACATGAAACACTAAATGCTTTTGAAACCACTTTTTACCTGATTGTTTATAATCGGCCCGCAGGTTGAATCATTTAGATTGATCAAAGATCATATTAAACTTGAAATAAAAAAAAATGAACAAATGAACTTTATATAACAAGGATGTATTAAAAGGACCCCATTCAATCTGAGGACCTCAGTTATGGAACACCAGCGCAAACCCAGTAATGATATATATTATTTTATACTCGGCCGTTATGTCTTTTGGTCAAACTCACTTTACAAATTTCTTTACTATTCATAAAATCCACCGACTTATTGCGTTACGTGTTATATTGTATAGTGTGCATTTATGGATATATATTTCTGGTTATATACATATTTTTAGCGTAAATTGCCTGGTTAATTATATATATATATATATATAATTTAAAAAAAATAAAAATCATTTTCTCACAAAAATGTTATTTAGCAAAAGGGATATTTAATCCAATCTATCACTAAAATTCCTCTTTTACGGACCATGGACAACGGTTGGCGATTAACCGCCAGCGGCAACCCTCTAAATCACACGCGTGGCCATTCCAACGAACCCATAATGAAAATTGGCGAAGTCGTACCCAGAAAGTTACCTGAGAACTAATACGGTTGCGTGGCTTGGCATGTAAATCGCCGCGGGGTTCTAGCGTGACCAAGACAACGGGGTCACACCTCACGAAAACACGTGGAAAGCCCACCTGTCGTGCTTTTGATTCACAGACTTGCCTAACCAGTGTACGGGTACTCTAATATGTAATTAATCCATGTCGCTGCAACTCAGAAGATAGTTTCAAAGATTTCATTATAGTCTCCCAGACACATTAAAATGTGTTACATGGATTATACAAGTTACATTTTTAACTACACGTGGCAGGATGGACAATATATATCATTACCAATTACTAAAATATGGAAAATTAATTTGAAAATTAACAATACTTATACCGTACTACTATCATAGCTTTTATTTACATCTACAAAAATACCACCATTTTTCTAATGAATAGAGACACCTTCTTCAATAATTGGATATTACAAATACCTATAAAGCCACCCATCTTATGAAGACTGGGATTACTATAATAATACTGTGGGATATATTTAATACGTATATTTTTTTTTATTTCTTCGTGTTTACATACAAAAAGTTAGTGGAATTCATCCCCGATATTTTCATTGCATAAATGGCATATTCTTTCACGTTTCTCAACATCACGCCATCTTCCAGTCTCAATTGGAATTTTTAAATTTGATGTACAGAATTTAGTTATGTATACTCTATTCATATCCGATAATTTTATGAGATAATTTTCAAATCCAAATTCTTTTTATATATTAGATAAGTCTATCTCTTGAGGAGTTTTCCACACCTGAGAACCATTTTTGTATAAACTGATCTTGAAGGCGCTGTTTCATAAAACTTTTATAAAAACTGTTAATCATTTGTATTTCATTGAGGAAGATATTTGACTGACCAGATTCGTCAAAAATATTTTTAATGAAAGATATCCATTAAAATGTGTACATTCCTTCGAAATGTAACTTCGAGATTAGTTTATAAAGTATGCTACTTAATTTATTTTCATTTTGTATAAGTCTATTCCAAAAACACAGCATTCGCAGTTTGATATTTACTTCGAGTGGGAATCTTCCCAGTTCCCCATACACCATAAAATAGTAGTCGAAGAACATGTACCATAAGTACACATGTACCCTAAGTACGACTACACAACTGTGTGCTAATATTATACAATACTATTTATTTTATCTAATTCTTATCGGAACACATCGTCGTACCTAAATGAATAGTCAAGGACTCCCAAACTAAAAACTGTAACTAGATAGAAAGTTTCTTTTTAATCTGTTAAAATCGTTCATATATCTGGGTTTAGTGTAGTAGATAAACAAAGACGTGCGTGTCCTGAAAAGTCGTATATTAGAACGTGAAACTTTTTTTATTTTGAAATATTACCATTTAGTCTTTATATAAAATATCTCATAATACGTTGACTTGTATTTTGAAATGAAAAGTTGTTAAATTCTGTTGGTAACTCGATTTGTCCGCAGTCACTGAAATAAAACACACCATATTACAGTTTACGCGTGGCTGAACACGTGATGACCAGGTACTGATAAAATTGACAGGAACAGAAAGGTCGTCATGGTTCACGCTGGGTGGATAGTTATTTCATGATGGGGAGGGGTGTGCGGTCTGTGTACATGGGGCGGTGGCGTTTGTGTGACATGAGTGAGTCGAGGATGCAGACATTTCTTCGATATTTTTAGAAATTGATACTGATTAATACGTTCATAAAAATCACCAGAACTCAACAGTATGTAGTAAAAAAAATCTTTGTATTATTACTCAATGATATGTCGAGCATTTACTTACGCCCCTAATTGTTTTCTAAAAGGTATTGTTCATAGACGGCACTGATTAAGATATACACTTAATTCATTAATATTAAAATATGATACTTATAAATAATACTTGTATATATGTTATCTGTAATTTGATGTATGGATAAGCAGTAATAAACTGCAAAGTTTACAGAGGTATCACTATTTTAATTACTGATCAAATTAGGAACATAGTCTAAACCAGACTGACAGATGTTGTAATGGATTTGATGATCAGATTGATTTCTTTACGCAATGACGCGCAGGCGTGATATGGGTCTGATGAAATCCATTGTTAATCGTTGGAAGTTTCGAGTGGGATTGGCATTCGGGTGTCGACAGATCGGTCAGGGGCGTCAGGAACGAATGAAGCTGGGGGGGGGGCAAACATGTCTTTTTGCCCCCCCCCATTTGTTTGCCCCCCCCCATTTTCGCCGACTGAAATGTTTTAAAAATGCATATTTGAAAGAAAAAGAGTCCTCCTGCACAATTTTCGTACTTCATTCTAAAAAAATTCTGCTGCTTGCGGCGGCGCATTTCCTAAAACGTTCAAGCACATAATGTTCAAACCTTTAATAGTAGTAATTCAATACACATGAACTACACTAAAAATGTCCATTAAGGGATTCTACGTACTGCATTTGTATTTCAAAAATGTCTCTTAAAAGATTACTTTGTTTATATGTCTTAGCAAGACAATTAATTCATTATTATTTTGAGTTACAAAACAATGTGCCGATGGTGTGAAGCCGGTATGTTCAGATCGAGCAGGGCTGCACAATGATATGACGACACAATTATCACAATTATCATTTTTAAATGCAGGTTACTTTAAATCGAAAAATTACCATGGTAAGAACGCTTTAATATCATTAAAATACATCGTTAAACATTCTAAAATCGTAATTTTTTCCCCGGGGGAGACCCCCGGACCCCCCAAACTCCAAAATCTCGCGCCTTCGAACGCTCGCAAATTCATCAAAATTCTAAATCGTAATATTTTTTCCCGGGAAAGACCCCCGAACCCCCATAACACCAAAATCTCGCGCTTTCGGGCGCTCGCAAAATCATCAAAATACACTGTAAAATTCATCTCAGCCATTCTAAATCGTAATATTTTTCCCGGGGTCGACCCCCAGACCCCAAAATCTCGAGCCTTCGGCGCTCACACGCTAATTTGGCCAGTTTTCGTTAATTTCCTTTTAGTGACCCCACTGTCTATAAATGTGTACAAGGATTATATTTAGTGATATATGAAAAAAGTATATAAAGTATATATGGTTGTGTGTTGAATTAATCTCCTCCTGTAGGTGCGGGGGGGGGGTTACAAAATATTGGGGACCTTTGCCCCCCCCCCCATTACGTTTCATCTTCCTACACCACTGTCGGTGAGAGGTTGAAGGTTACCTGTGACCACATCAAAGGAACTCTGTGATTGGTGTTACAAAACGCCATTAATAGGGAAAATATATCAAAGTTTTTCAGGGATGTAAAAAAAAAATCAACACGATCAATTTTATTGTCCTCTTCAGCTTTTCAACAGTTAACACAAGTGATGACGTCAGTTTGGTATTTCCTTCGATCTTCTCTTGTCCTACACTATGATATCTGAAACGAGAACCTCAGGTACATTTGTATACTATATTAATTGAATATCAATGATCTAGAACTACAGAAACATCTTCAATCGCAGATCGAAGCCATGTATGCAAGGTGTGTAGACAAGCTTTACAAATTGGAAATTGGTAAAAATTAACACGTGAACTTATGTCGTATAATTTCATTTATTTCAAGATTAATCCTCTTCAGCTGATAAGTTCTGCATAATAACGTCAGCCTGGTATTTTCTTCGATCTTCTTCTCTGGTCTTACCACAGATTTAAATATATAAATCTCTGGTCTTACGATATCTGAAACGAGAACCTCGAACAGCATTTAGTATCAACACAATTCACATCAGTACAAACAGTAATTCATATTTTACCGCTCGTATCGGAACTCTCCCGAAAAAAGGTTGAAAATGCATGTTTCGCCAGGTAGCAAGAATGACGAGAGTAAAACAAGTAACTGTATATTTAGAGAAAAATAAAGTAGTTTTAGTGCATGCATGACGTAAACATAAATATCACAGGGGTAGTCTACAATCGGATAGCTTGGCCCGTTCCACAAACCTAATGTTTACCTGTGCAAGCCGTGTGTACTCGGCCGTCACGGCTCGGCGCGTCCGCTCGATAATTACCAACGTTAGTCAGAAAATCTGTTAATCTTCGCGCAGAAAGTATTAATATAACCGACGAAATATTTAATTCTATCGCCGAATGTGTTAATTTCACTGTCGCATCGGAAAAGTATGACCCCGACTACAAATATATATATATATATGTAGCATTAGATAGCCGTGCATGTAAACAAAGGTGGGTACTTGTAGCTGATAGCCTCTGATGGTTTGTTAGTCGGCCGTCACGGCGGCGACAGCGGACAGAAAAATACTTAATTTTACGGCAGAATACTTAATTTTTCTGCTCGAATTGGAATTCTAAGGAAAAGTCCTAATATTAAGGGTAAAGCACATAAGCTAATCCTGCCGAAACTTGTTAAAAATTAAGTATTCTGCCGTTATTCTAACAAATTCTGAATATTGGTGCTGGAAAACAAATCTTTCTTTGACACATAATCGGATAAAAATGTCAATTTATCATAAACCAATAATTTGTACATGTTTCTGTTGTCATACATACATAAATAAAGCATCGACTTGTTTTCATGTATATATGGTAATATCACAGGGATCCGAAAATTAGCTACATTTGATATATTTTATTTATGGACCCACCTGAGACCAATTATAGACGTTTAAGAGGTTTGGATCAAAAATCAGAAACCTCTAAAATTGGTCTTTGGGCCCATCTTTTGGGTCCGTATAAAACTGTATTTATCAACAAAAGGAAGCGAATATCTTACGTCCTACAAAGTATGTTCTTTATCTTCAAATTCCGCCGTCAGCTGTCAACATAAAACTTGTTGAATGTCATAATTATAAATGATGGCAATTAGTACTTAGGGTTCCACTTGAAGTTTGGATCGATTCAAAGCTCACGAGGAAAGATCATCCCAATGTCTCCCGGGAAATATCGCGGCCTGTTTATTTATTAGTTTAAACAGTACTTTTTACTCAAGTAAACTTCTTGTAAGCATATACATACAAATGGATTCAACGATTACAGAAATTTCCCATGATGTTCTCAATGGGATGCAGAACCTGGAATGGAAATATTAATATCTGATCAAAATCGTAATTTTTATTCATTCCTATAATTCATGTACATAGTTGTTTTTCTTAAACCGTTCTGGAATTCAAAATAAATAAAAAGAAGTAATTATTGTGTTTGTAATGCACTAAAACAGATTGACAATTAAAATGTTTCTGACAACATGAATTTTGACACGTGTAGTTCCACAAAATTTAAATGTTATAATTATCTGCAGTTTTTGCGTGATTTCAATGTAGATCTAATGTCGATACGTATAAACCCCCACCCCAATAACAATATATAAATCAAAATTTATACATGTCTACTAAATTACAGTAAAACTATTAAGTCTCTGGTTTAAATACTTGTAGATGACTTGTGTGCACATTCTGAAGATTACTATACATAACGTAACCACACTAGCAGACATGGCGAGAACCTATAAGTGCTGTGACCTGTCACTCAGAGAGGGAGGCAGAAAAAGAAAGAAAGAGAGAGGGAGAATTAAATATGTAGAAAAATGTTAATCGCTAAGATGAATACAAGTATGTGTTACTTTTTACTACAGTCTTTAGAAAGAATGCATAAATCATTGAAAAAAGTAGGAAATCTACACGAAAGTTTTACCCTCATTAAATATACATAATTATCCACCAGCCTCCGCATCCAGGTGAAATTGTACAGGGTTACGTTATTCATCGCGGTTCACACAATTACGCTTTCGGCCCGCATTGCTTAACACAAGGATTTATAAGTACGTCCTTGCTTAACATTTTATAAGAAAACGAAAGTTCATGACAATGCTGTTTAATAATAAAAAAAATCAGAGAAACGTAGCAACAATCCCCAATCGCTGAAAAGACGTTTTTGAAAATCACAGGTAGGTGTGTCGAGCGCCGTATGCAAGCATTGATAGTGATGAGCTGCGCTGCCTGGCAAAGGGTCGATTACGTCACGCACCAAATAAGTCTCGTTACCACAATACATGTCCTGACACCGAAACGCGGATATCTAGGTGTCCGGCAACTAATGACTCCGAGTGTCTTGAAAGGAGAACACACCTCATTTTATCGTGACACAAATTCTTTGATAGTAGAGTATGGTTTTCCTTTAGCTAGATGACTCTATGTCGCGGCAGAGATTTATACTATTGAAATCTCTGGTCGCGCTACCATTTTTCAATAATCTTTGTTGAAGCTAAAAGTTAACGACTTAAGTTAACAAGCCGATTCCAAACAGTACATAAAAAATTAATGGTAACGGCCTTCTAGCGTAGATAATAATACTTGACGAAAATAAAAGATCCACGACTGCTTGACCCGCGGGGAATTTTCAAGGGTCGCTGCGCATGTTACATGTCCCTGCGTGGTAGCAAGTCGGATACAATGGAGTTTGTTTTGACAGTGATTTTAGCATGAACTTGAATATATATTTCACTTTTCATAACGTAGACAAAACGTAAAATACAGTGTATCTAATTAAATAAATGCATGTCAGTTTGCATCCTGCGTATTGTAACTGTATTCAAGGGACGTGCATTTGATATTTATTTGTGTCTTCCCTGTACGATACGATATATCATATAGAATTATAGTAGATTTTGTAATGTTCATTTTGAATTTATAGCACTTGTTCCAAAAGATGCCTCAAATAATGTTGTGATATATATAAATCAGCCATTCAAGAAATGTACACAATTTCGTTAATCAAAACAGATTCCAGAATATGCATAACTTCGACAAATAATTTTGTTAATCAGCCATACAAGAAATGTACACAATTTCGTTAATCAAAACAGATTACGTACGTTATCAGAAACATATCTATATATTATATTTATAACGTAATAATCAATAAACTTGAAATACACAATATGTTAAAAAACATCAAATCTTTGTACAGTGTAGTTAAACTATGACCGATTCCAAGGATTTAAACGTCCTTGCCGATTCCAACACAACCCTAATATGTCAGGAATTTTCAATAAGTTTATACAGTGAATGCAAACTTTGGAGAAAAAGAACTGTAAATATCTAGTAACTGAAAACTATATATATTCCATGCTCAGTTGCACAGCACATGCGATACGGTAGCGATACAGTGACAGCGATACTGCCAGTCGACTATATATTTGGAGCCGTGCTCTCGTTATGGGTGAGTGATCAACACACTAGCGAAGCTCGCCCGCCGGCTCACTGCGCTGTCGCCGTAGGGGGTCAATGAGAACAATAGGCAGTGGTATTTCCACGAAAAAAATAACGCTTTCAAAAAAAAATATATATATTAGACTTTTTGATTAATGAAACAAAATCAGCACTTCCGGTTTTGGGAATGCCGTGTTTCGAAACCAGGTAAAATTGCTTTATCTTTGCGCTATCAACAAATTCATTTTAAAATACATTCAACCGGGAAAATGATTCACATAAACCTATGATATTAATTGTTTATTTTTGTGTTGCATGCAGAAAATATTCATGTTTAAAAGAAGATACACTTAAACAGTAGTTAGCCAAGGCAAAAAGCCTACAAACCGGAGGTCCCTCTGCTGTCAGAACATAGACAAAAGAAGGACGTTTCCAATCTCTATGTTATACTATGTTTTCTGAATTGGTGTAAAATATTACATATCATAAACTATACAGAATTTGTGCTCAACGAATTTTGGACTTGCAATTGTTCACGCTAAAATTGAAGTGTGTTTTCCTTTCAGAACCAAGATGCGCATCACTCGAGTCATTAGGTTACCGAACAACCTAAGAATCTGCATTTCAGTTAACAGGATTTATTTGCTGGACTAACGACTACGAAGAACAGTATTTGGGTGCGTGACGTAAATCACCCTCTGCGATGGCAAGCGCAGCTCATCGAACTATCAAATACTTTGCATACACAAGGTGGGGAATCCACGTATGTCTGTAGTTGGTGTTTACACGATTCAAATGGCGACGTCAGCAT
>SAYR01027469.1:2918256-2956123 GCA_004382745.1 Argopecten irradians irradians | reverse complement strand
AGTATGTGTAACCCCAATTGTTATCAACAATACCCAATACTCCCAACAATTCTACATGATATTCATATTCATATCAGATGTTCTCTTGATATTTATTTCCAACTAGTTATATAAACTATCCATACTTGTCACCTCTTTACTTACTCTGTTTGTGCATCTATAAGCTTCCAATTTAGCAGATATAATGTGGCACCAACCTTAGTCTCATACAGTGAACGACGCGCATTTTATACTCCAAAACTGTCGTGAGAAAGGAAACGAGTATAGTGCACTATTCACCAGTAAACATAAAAAAACGCGATTATATATCAAAAAGTGAAAAACACAGATCGATTTATGAAAATGACGAAAACAATCTCCATATCCCGATGCGCTAAAAAATAGGTTCGAAAATCACACGGTCAGGGTGATCGTGTGCGCTAAGTTTCCTTATTATGATATCCACGGTCGGGGAGAACTACACGATGCCGATAGCTGTAGTTGGAGTGTGTGTTTACACGATTACAAAAATGGACGGCCAGCCTAGCAGGTTCGGGAGCAGAAAAGGGAGGTTAAAGTCACCCTCGAAACCACACGAATACTCTTTTTTATATTCAACTTTTGATAGGAATCGAAAGCATAGATTACATAGTTCAATACAATTCTCGTAAACTACACATTCCGGATCCATGCATTAAGTTGTGTTGCACGCCAGTATTTTTTTCAGTGTAAATGACATTACTGATCCAGAAGTTTATTGATTATCGGAGCGACCTTTCTCGAAGTAGATGGTAGGTATTACACGAACTTTATCCATTTTTGCGTTTAACTTTTCTGAGGGTTTAAGCTTTGCGCGTCGCCTCGCCAATCTACTAAGATGTCTGCATACCATCCGGATAAGTAATAGTCTAGATTTCAATTTCTCACAATCTAACGTTTCACATTGCACGGTAAACATCAATTTTCCGAATTTGTTATAATTCTTTAGAGATTTTTGGTATATAATCGTATTACTGATATGAAACACAGCACATATTTGACTATTTGATGAGGACACCAACCAGTTCATGTATATTTCTGTCAATCGATTACATGTTATATTAAATAATTTACACAGTACTTATATGGCATATACAGTCCGACCTGTACAACTCACTCACTTTTATCGTGATTGTCTGTTACACGGAATAATAAACCCCCTATTAAACAATTAAACAATAACTGTTGAACTTTATATGCAGGAACATATAGTATTTTAGCAAACAAAACTATCCAATGTTCACATGATTAGCTTATCAAAATAAACTGACCGTACAACCGTGTTTAACTAAACCCAAAAAACAGATCAGCACGAAATTTACGCATAGTATGTAGACAAGTCGTTTAGATGGAGGCACCTTTATTGCTAATTGTTTCCAAAATAATGTGGTAAATTATACTTATCAAGTCTTCGACGCCTCAAGCATGTCCAATGGATACCAATAGCAGATCTATTCTAGAAAGTTCCATATTTCAACACGTATTTTGTTTGATAAGAAAGTTATATTAATACCTATCTATAACACTTAGTACTACGTGAACTGATAATAGTGTACTTACAATTGATAATTGCTACTGGAACACGTTTATAAAGTCAGGTATGAGGGTAAACCCAAAGGACAGATTTATACTTAATCTTACTCATACTTTAAACTTACTGTAAGTATTGGACACACACCACGCTGAAGTGATAACATTGGATTAGGACACGGCCATACTGTTCACAACACACCTGTTTGTAAATATTCCTGATAGTCTATATTCAAAACAATAAACATAATAACTCGTCATCCTATACAGTGAAAATACAAAGATTGTATTTAAAAATAGAATAGAACAAATGTTCAGAAACAATATAATTAGTACCTGCTGTGCCACAAACACATTATTATAAGTAAATCTACATGTATTTGAAATCTATGAAACATAGTCTATTCAAAATCGCATTCGATGATATGTATTCTATCAACCAAATTACCTTACACTCGTAACCAATCGAATTACATTATTGATAGTCCATATATTACTAAACTTTTCACTCATGTTCTTTCTAGTCCTCAGCATTCACATAAAGGGAATTGACAATTAACAAGGGGATAAACCTATATGCAAAATTGTTATAATTTGATCAAATCAAGGAGGTAACTCCGTAAGATTTTAAATTAACACTCAATAAATACAAGGGAGGTAATTCCTAAATTTAAAGAATCAAGGCAATTAACAGATTGATAGATCTGGTTAGATTCACTTATAGTGTTTTCAGTAAATGTTTAGAATGATTGATAAGCGAAAATGGTTTACCAAAAAAGGAAAAAAAAAAGTGATTCAAATGCTATCATATTTTGGTTTTAACAAAATAACAAAATGATAATTTGCAATGAAAAGCAATGAAATACATTCATAGTGTTAGGAAAAAACAATACTTGATCAATAATTTTAAAGGAGTTAACAAAATTAGAACTGTTGAAAGATTATTAAAATGTTACCATTCATTTCTCTCAATAAAAATTAATAATTAAATAATGTGTAATGAAAATACTTGTAAGCTAGAAAATACTATATGAGAACAAATCTTTTAGAATAACAATAACAGAATAGTATCACAACGAAAACATAGAAACAATTACAGTACAAAATCATATATGAGCAAAATTAAGATTGTATAAATAAACATTTTCTCGACCCTGTAAAATTATAATGGAGACAGCTTTTCAAATAGATGTTCTCTTTATTCGTCCAGTCCGAAAAGTGAGGACCTTGGGCGATATTTCCGGAAAGTGTAAAATATCGCTGCTCAGGTGAGAGTTAATATTTACATTGAATTATGTATCTCGGTCATCTTTGAGAGCATTATCCTTTAGATATTAAATGAAGGTAGCCACTAAGGCACATTGAGAGGCATGCTGAGACTATTCGCCAGTGGGTTCAGGACCTGAAGGATCTATATTGCAGTGTAATCCCTAAAAGCCGAGATAAACGAGGCCTACGTCGAAGAGGTAAATAATCTATATACTTACATGACAATGGTAGGACCGTAAAAGATATAACCTTGAAAAGACAGAAGGCTCCAGGTGCACTCGGTAGACCGGAGGAAACACCTTTTTTAAAGAGTATCAGGTAAATAATAAAACCTCTCATCAGAACGGTAACAAGAATAATATCGCGAACAATTTTAAAATTGTACAATTGAGCATATCTGAGTCATGTCCATGTTTATCTGATATTGATAGAAAAATTGACGCAGAGCAATGTCTAAGTCGAAGCTAGATTCTGTTACTCACAATCATATACAACACAAGAATGGCGATCAGTAATCAAAGGGACCAAGTCCTTAATCTAAACACATTGTGTAAAATTCGAACAACATATACATTGTTTATACTCAATGTAACTCTACTTTTACCAGAACAATACTGTCTACTATAAAAGAGCGAAAAACTAGATACTAGTAAATTTGGACCAAATTGTTTCTAACAGTAGTACATTAGGGAATGTGAAGATTCACAATAACCTTTCAAATTTTTAAAATTAATAAAATTAAAACTCAATCTCTTATGATATATCCCTCTGCATCACAAAGAATTTCTGAGTGATAATATTTCTATAATGAGTGTTATTGAATAAACTGATGCGTTAAATAAGTTGCTAAAATTTCAAGTCATCAATTATCAGTTAATACTATAAGTGTAAATTTTTGAACAAATTCCTAAAAGGGTTTAATTTTGTATCATGAATTTCACGAGTCTTCTGAGAGCATTTGAGAGAAGTAAACCTTATGAGAATGTGGAGTAACGTGAATGTATATCCTCATGTCTAATTTACAAAGAGATTGATATCTTTTCTTGAAACGATATTTAAGTCTCGAACATATCCATATTACTGTAAGCCGGATATTGAAAATGTCCGTTACGGCCATCCTAATTGCCTAAAGGACACTAAACCACGGCTAATTAGGATCTTGCCAATGAGCCAGAGTAGTCTGGTGCAATCATAATTCTGGCCTAGAGTGTTGATGATTTATGGGGTATACAGTTGATGGTATAACACAATGAATATGATATTAAGTATTGCTAATAGACAGATATGAGCGTGCATCGACCTTGATGTAAACAAGGGAACACAACGGCGTGATAATATACTGAGAACAACTACACAGGATATAGCTCCCTCGTCAACGTCAAGTATCAACATTTAAATTCCAAGGTTCAAACTTCAACATTTTCTTTCGTCATACATTACAAATCGTACGACAAAACCGTAGCGGAAAGTTTTTTTTCCGTGTAGATAATTGTGGAGATAATTCCTGGATATGACTTGTTTGGTTAATCTGACTTATACCTTATTTACATTTTAATTATCAGTTATGAAGTTATAAAAGTGTTCAATAATTTCTTATCAAACTTGTAATCATAATCTTCAGCAGCCTTCATCCTAAACTTCTCATGCCAAGCTATATACTAATTTTCCCCATGTACATTATTATTCTCTGGTTGTATCTTAGTCTCTGGTCTCCTATAACAATATAGGTTTACGCTATAGATTGTTGTTCGTAACTTTTACTGTATAACTACAGATTGTCATTATTATCTTTATAACTTTTGTGATTTTGTTTATTAACTTTCGGACTGGACGAATAAAGAGAAACATCTATTTGAAAAGCTGTCTCCATTATATTTTACAGAAAAACCAACAAAAACTTTATAAAAACTACTCCATGATGGTTTTGTTTTGTTTATGTGTAAATAATGTGTTTCGTGAGATGCAAACAATTATTGAAATAGGACTTTTAGAATAACGCTATGGATCCTTGGAAGTTTGCGCGACTTGAACAATATAATTAAATTGGTAAAACAGCATAAAGTGCCAACCGACTGTCTACAAATGTAAATTTGTGCTGTCTTTGGTTTGTAAAACACTTGACAAACAGTTTTTGTAACAATACATGTGAATGGTGTTGTTTGTAATACTATATGTACCTGCTATAAGTTATTGTTTAAGTTAAGGTTTATTGTACCATCACGATAAATCATAGTTTACGGGTACGAGCTATAAGTTAATGTTACATACATTAACATGTAATCGAATTGACAGAAATATACATGAACTGGTTCGTGTCAACTCATCAATAACAAATAGTGCGTGTTTATTCATCATTTTACAAAACTAAAGAATTAACAATGAAAATGATGTTTACCGTCAGAAAAGTTAGATGTAGAATTGAATCTAGACTATTACATTTCGGATGGTATCACATTTATAGCGAGCGACGCGCAAGCTAAACCCAGAAAACGTACGAAAATGGTAAAGTTCGTGTATACTACCAATCCTACTTCGAGCAAAGTCGCTCCGATTCAAAACTTTGGTCAGAATGTTACAGAAAAATACTGAGCGTTGCAACACAACTAATGCATCGGTGTGTTCAGAATTGTATATAGTATATGCTCGTCCCTATCAAAAGTTGATATAAAGAGTATTTTCAGTGACTTACCTCCTTTTCTGTCCGAACTGCTGGCGGCCGCCATTTTGTAATCGTGTAACACACCAACTACAGACCACGTGATTCCCCACCGTGATACAGCGCCGACACACCTACCTGTGATTTTCGAAAACCTATTTTTAGCGATCGGGAATGGTTGTTTCGTCAATTTTCTAATCCGACTGTGTTTTATTTTTGTTAACCGTTTTTTTTTCTATTAATAGAATAGTCTTTTAGACAGTTTAGATAAAAGGCGTCGTCTGTAGAACTACAGTTGGTGCCCATTTCTGCTAATGGAGCAAAGACATGATTGTGGAAACCATAAATTAAACGTCTGTATGCATTTTATTGTACTTGTTTTATATCACTTACCTACTCGGCAATAACCGTATAATATACAGCGAGACATTTTTCACAATAAATATGATGCTCTTTTCGAATGAAAATTATACGTCATGTCTACAAAGTATGATTTGATGTATTATTAGTGGTAAAGTAGATATTAAGAGTGGTCGTTATGTTTGTTTTTGACAAAAAATAATATCTAAATGCATGTGTATGTTTGAAATAATTAGAAACCTACAAAAAAAATACAGAAAATTATGCCCGAGAGATTTCTGAGGTAGTGCTTCACTACGACACATAGGCACCATTTCGTACCCGGCCGAAAGGTTACTAGGTCGGGTACGTATATCTGTTCTAGGGTGGGAGGTTACGTTACGTAATCTTCAGAATGATCCCCTCACTTAAAAAAAAACAATAAGTCCAATTTGCATTCTAAAAGTCATCTACAAGAATGTACGTCCTTGTGTTTGGCGATATTTAAACCAGAGACTTAATAGTTTTACATTAATATTGTAGACATAAATATTCAATCATAAGCTGTGAAATAAATTTTGATTCATATACATGTATTTTATTTTTTGGTGGTATACCTATCGAAATTTGATCTATTGAAATCACGCAAAAGCTGCAGATAACAATAGCATTTAAACTCGAGTCAAAATTCATTTTGTCACAAATATTTTAATTGTCAATCTGTTTAAGAATAATTACTTCTTTTTATTTTCATCCAGTCAATTCATATCATATATATCTGAATGATATCATTACGTATATAGCTATGTGTAGAATTTTCTCCGCGTTACCAATGCCTGAGCCCTCTAACTGCAGATGTGTAAAGGATTATTTATAATGATATATGAAAAATGTATATATGATTGTGGGTGTGAAATATGGTAGTTCGTTTTTTGTTTTTGTTTTGTATTCAATACAAAATTTACCTTAATATTTACGATTACAGATAAATTTTAATTAAAACTATAATAAAGTATACAATGTATGTGCCAAATGCAAGGTAGATATATAATAAAAGTACCGTGAATAACCGATACAACATATGCTTTGTGAAACCAGAGCAAGTGTGATATGTAACTTTCAGTGAATGCGAATACAGCTAAAAACGTATTTTATAGTTTAAAACCTATTTGTTAGATATGCAGCGCTACTTGAAATAACTACCATGCGATTTTTAAATGAAGACTGATTTGATATATTACTGAAATAAAAACGGAAACTTTCTTAAAATGCCAGCATAAAGCCATCTCCGAACACTATGTTAAAACAAGGACGTACATGACGTATCACTTATATATTCTCGATTAAAAAAAATCGCTGCGTAATATTCGCACGAAGGTGTCCCGTATATAAATACTGTCGCCAATAAAATTTGCCAATAATGGTGAGAATTTTGTTTTGAGACATCTTTTCTGATTACAAAAAAAGTGAATGTCAAATTAGTATGATCGTGACACATAATTACATATTTTATGTTCAAAGAAAATAGAACTTTATAAACGGTTAAGCAATTAAAGCCTTTGCTAAAGAAATCGAGAGCTATAAATATATTACCAAATACCAGAGATTTAAATATAAATCTCTGCAAATACTAACACCTTTAGATTGGGACACGTCAATTTGATACTCGGTTATTAAAGCTTCCAGACGAAATAGTTGCTCGAATACCGATGTCAGAAGTACAGGGATCTGCGAATTAGTCACAGATTACGTAATCATGGACCCACCTTTCTACTCGTATAAGGTATCATGTATATGATGATTTTAACAACGTGTTTTGATTTAGACCTCTTAAACGTCTGAAAATGGTCTTACGACACTCTGATGGGTCCATGATTATATAATTTGTAACTAATGCTCAGATCCCTGTACATGTGTCAGAAGTGGGGTACGGAGAAATAAGTATGTTTACCGGGATCCGGTAGCATGACATCGCAGAATGGACGGCCTAACTCCCAACTACGCATTTCTACGCATTTTTATGTCGGTGTTGAGGAAAATAGCAATATCTCCCTTATTTCTTGAGCTATCGGGATACTGTTAACATGTTGTAAAACAACACAGAAAATAACCGACAACTTTTGTCTTAAACAAAAATTCATTTGGCAACGCCTTTGTTCTCTCTCAGTGAGTTGAAAAATCATGCTAACTTAATTCTGAGTATTTTTAAATTATTGACGTCGTGTGTCAGACGGCGTAACCGCCGGAGCGTAGATTCGAAATTGTGTCTCGAAATATGCAACAAGTAGCAAGAGTTAATACTTGTATTTCACATTTTTTGTAGTTGATATTGTCAATTTTATGTGTGACCACTTATATTGAAAGAAATCCACTCTTCAAACAATAATTTTCTCGTAGATTAAGTACATGTAATAAGTCTATTGTGTACTACACAGTAAACTTAATCCTAATACAAAAAAAAATATCTATTTACTATACATGCCAAGAAAACCGAGAATCCATTGGTCAAAATACTCAAATATGTAATTCATAACATGCAGAATAAGTTTTCTATCGCCTCTACAAATTAGATAATGTCTTAGACGGAAATCGCGGCACGGTACAATTTCTAACTTTAACTTCATCGGTACAAAACAAGCACATGTGAGATCAAGATGGGCATAGATTTTTAGTTGATTTTCTCAAACTATGAATTTATTCACCAAAGAAATTTATTAAAATATGAATTTTAAAACATCGTTTGATATATGTGACGAAGAAAAAGAAATGTATATTGGATTCCACTTCGGGTCAAAATCTGACACGGCATGTTGATGTGTTGCTTGAAATTCCAGACATATGCATCTTTAAGAAAAAAAAATGTGCAGTAACACTATATAAGACTTGCCCAATGTCACATTAACTATCTATTATTTGTCAGGTTAAGTGTCAATGATGACTCATCTCATTTTTGTTTGAAAGAAGACAAAGTTACATAGATTCTAAGATCAGTAGCGTGACAGCACGTTTTCTTTAAGTTCCATCTAAAAAAACAAAGGATCAAATATCGAGACTGGTATGTGTAAAGGACATTTCAAGGTGTGTTCTCATAACTATGCATTACACAATTTTAAATCCTGTACAGGTAAACTACAAATGTACGGTGGCCCGTTTGAGCCGTCAAATTACTACTTTTGATTGAAGTAGAACTAGTTGTACATTTATAACTTGACGAAGTGTACATGACCATATACTTTGAAGTAGTGCATTTATCTACTTCAAGTAAACGGTCATGCACTCCCACAAGTTATAAATGTACAATGCACAACTACTTAATCAGCGGCCATCGTAAAACCGAGAACCGTGTCTAACGCATCATACAATGGATTATATGTATACATGCCTTGTATCCCTTACAATGAATTCCACCACAGTGGAAACAGAGACGGTTCGTGCGCAGCGGATAAAACTATAGCTATTATATTAACTCGTTTTACAAATATATAAATAGTGAGGCTCGTGTTGTAGCATATATAGAGTACACAAATGATCCTGTAATTAAATGTTTCGACTTTTAGCTTAGGTTACCACAACGAAATTTTGCTAAAATTTGTTTATGGTTCATTCTTAAATGTACCATACTGTACGTTATATGGTTATTTACATTTGTTTGGCCAATGTCATTCCATAGTCGTCGATATCATTCGGCTGTATCTTCCTGGATAAATATATACCAGGCTTTAAGGAGGCACTGTTTAACATTAGGAATAGGTACATAGAAGTCGAACAACGATCGTTAGGTAAGTTATTTGTCTACCCAATATTCCCAGCTTCTCCATTTCCCTTTTGACCACTGATGAATTATTTTAGTCGTCAGCCACAGCCTACACACCTCTATTTTTTGTTTCACATTACAGAATCTCCATCCTAGATCATCTCTTGTGACGACATTGGATGCATTTGTACCGGAACCGAGAAAGTAAAGGAACGTTTTTTTAACAAACTGGACGAAACGGTATTTATGAATAAAATATTTAAAACATTGGCACGACGGTAGATTTTGTTAGTTCTCGTGCGGGCATTTCTATATTCAGAAATTCGGTAAATCATAATCCAAGATATTTGTATTTGTCGGTAATGTCGATTAGCAGATAACCACAAATAAAATGAAAGTTAGATACGCACTAGTTGTCATAGCATATAGTGAAGTATCGTGCAATACCATTTGCGTAAAATAAAATAGAGACATTGAAGGCTATTTCGGCAGCCAGGTCGTTTATATAAATCGTAAAAATTGTCGGCGAAATATTACAGCCTTGTTTTACGCTATTTGTCACGTCAAACTAATCATCAAGGAACAGGTACGTGTCAAATTAGAACTACTACTATGACCGAATCCAACACAAACCCTGATACGTAAATCATTACAAAGACGACCAAGAAATGGAAAAGAATTTTCTATGAATTTAAACAATGAATGCAAACTCCGGAGTTGAGTTTGGTAAATATAGTAACTGAAAACTATTTATATGTATTCCATGTTGTGTTGCACAGGGTAGCGATATAGTCGACTTACAAATGTATATTGCGAGCCGTGCTCTCGTCATGGGTCGGTGATCAACACACTAGCGAAGCCGGCTCACTGCGCTGTCGCCATAGGGGGTCACTGAGAACAATGGAGAAGCGGTATTTGCATGAAAAAATTACGCTTTCACTGAAAAATAACGTTTTCAACTTAATCGTAACGTGGTCATGTAAATAATCACATGTTCTGTTGATGCTAACAAAGTTCCACATAAAAATCACGTAACATGCTGGCAATAACAAGGGAAATTAAAATAATAACCATGCACAATCAATAATAACATCAGCCACTGAATCTAACATCATTTATAAAAGACTAACGCATGCAAAGATAAAGATAAGTCAGTAGCAAACATATAACGTGTGCTAGAAAATGATAACGTGCTATTAGTAAAAAATAACTAAAATTTGAATAATAACAGTAAAACAATTATAACCAATGTAAATATTTGAATAATAACTAATATGATTAAAATAACAGTTTGAGAACGAAAATTAACAGAATAGGGCTACCAGTGGTAGCAGTTGAGTCATGGACCGTGCAGTCATTATTTTGATTTGATCAGTTTCCAGGTACTTTGTTTCCAGGCACAACGAGGGGATCAGCTCACGTGTCACCCTTACCTGTATGGATGGAGATGGACCCCTGTGGTCAGCTAAAGCTACATGATATTTACCACGACTTCCAAATACCAATAATTTCGTGATTAATTAGTCGGTTAACGGCAAGGACGTATTATAAATCCTGTGTTATTGGCCAAGTGTTGTGACACCTGCGGACTGATGTGGTCCATGCAGTATACATGGGAAGTGTATACGTAATTATCATTAGTAACCATGGCGACAACCTACATGTATAACTGAATTACCTGACACTCAGAGAGGAGGGAGAGAGTAGTACAGTTGTAAAAAAGTCAATCGTAAGATGAAAAGAACATTAACGTGTTACTTAAGTAAGAAATCTGAACGAAAGTTGCATTGTATCCCCATTAAATATACATAATCCTCTATCTACCGCCAGCCTCAGCCTCCAGGTAAAAATTGTACAGGGTTATAGGTCGTTCATCGCCGTTCCCACAAGCCTTTGTTCCTCATTGATAGCCATTTTAATTTTAACTTAAGAAGAAGATAGTTTAAGACAATACTATTTAAAAAAAACTTATGAGTTAACAAAAATGCATCACAGTCTTGTTAGAAAATCGGAAAAATAACGATCCCTGATGCGGCTCCTCCGGCGTATCTGGATCACAAGGACGTAGATGAGTACAGTATCGCATTTTAATAATGGTAATTATCATTTAATTTTACACGTTCCTATATTCTTAGATGACACAGCAGGCTTTCAACTTCAACTACTATTTATGCCACAGTTTCTTTAAATTCCAATTAATTTGCTGTATGACAGAAGGTGCATATCAAAAGTGTAAACAATAGAATATGGAATCTCTATTTAGGCACTATATTTTATGACAGGAAGATATTATGACGCCACCAGCCGATACTGGTTCCGGACAAAACAATGGGGACAACCTACGTCACCGGAAGTGATATCGGGAACACAAAAACAATGAAAAAACGCCCGCTTCAAGATGAAAATCGGGTGAAATTATGACATAAAAGCAATGCATCTTCTAAACCTATCGTGCGTCAAAGACAGTGTATTGTTTGAGACTCTGTGAAACTATAAGATATCGTCAAACTAGCTCAGATTATGCAAACACCTCGACGCAATATTTTCAGACAGCAGAGATATCGGTCACATTTTATTCACTAAAACGTTATAAATTGCAAATAAATAAATTTTGCTGCCACAAAACTGTCCCGTTTACTAATATGTAATAAATGACTGTTGGAAGAAAATATTTCATTCATTATATCTGCTAGTGGAGAATCATATACGGTGCTTAATTAGAAATTATGAAAGTGATATCGGTCACACTTAGAACTTTATGGGTAACGGTCACATCCAAAGTTACGAAAACTGTGGATAAGTCGCCAAAATACTTTTATTGAATTTATCTGATCTTGAAAGACGACTTTTTAACCCCCTATCAGCAATTGGTTCACGAGCTATTGAAATCGCTTTTCGTCTATTGCTCATCATCCGTCCGTCTTTTTTCCCAAAGCGTGGCTAATATGTCAAGTGTATTTTTTTTTAACTTTATTGTTATTTACTGATATAAAATACCTTATATTTCAAGTAGTAGCTATCGTTCATTTTATCCGCTACAAAAGTGACATACCTGTATAACCTAGTTGGTGGTTTGTTGTTTTTAAAAAGGATGTCGTTCACAGGGTAACGGTCACATCCAAAGATTTTTAATTGGTTTGTCGCTTCGTAAAGATTGCTGAAATATTGCAGCGTTGTTTTCCCTAACTAATCATTCAGGTAAAGAGGAAATACTACCGAGATACATGATACATCATTAACTATTATCGTAACTATTTTTTTATTTTTATTTTTGCTGAATACTTTGGTTATTCGTACACTGTATATTGTTTCGTTTTTGTCTATACATGTATTTATACATACGCATTTGTTCTTGCATTGTCTTTGCGTGGAATGTTTGCTGAAGCAAAGTAGAACTGAGGCAATCCTTACCAAGCAGACAAATTACATCTCCATGGAGTACCATTGTACTATTTTGAAGTACGTTTCTGTGTTAAAGTAATTATATACAAGAAACTACATAAAACTTAAAGATGTAAACAAAAGGAAAAGCACACTGATCTATAAGCTACAGAAATACGTGAATATGTACATGATACACAGGATCACTGAGGGTTTTTAGCTGATAGCGTTAGCACAGTTCTACATGTCAGTTCACTAATAATTTCTCCACAGACTTAACACACAATAACGATTGAAAAGGTACTTAGAATATAACTTAACAACAATAGCACAAATGATCATATGCAAACAAATTATAAAAGCAAATCAGTTGATAACATGCAAGAGGGCCAAGAGATATCGTGACGTTTACCATTGGATTTACAAATCGGTCAATTTAACATGTTGGTCCAATATCTTTAGCGCTTCATGTTGAATTAACAGATGACCAGTTGGCATTCATACTCCCCTAATTGTCAACTGAATGCAATTTAATGAATATATTTTCATTTGATAACACTTATATGATAACATCCCAAGATATTTGTATCTATAAAGAAAAAAATCAATATCGTCAAGGACGAAACAGCAATTTTCTGTGATCGATGGCACAAAAATTATGACATCACATAAAAATAAGCGGATAGTAGATCATGCACCCCTGAATGTCAAATGCGCTTGGTAAGTATACATATTAGGGTTGCAGTGAAAAAGTAAATATATGTATATGAATGCAATTTAATGAATATATTTTCATTTGATAACACTTATATAACATCCTAAGATATTTGTATCTATAAAGAAAAAAATCAATATCGTCAAGGACGAAACAGCAATTTTCTGTGATCGATGGCACAAAAATTATGACATCACATAAAAATAAGCGGATAGTAGATCGTGCACCCCTGAATGTCAAATGCGCTTGGTAAGTATACATATTAGGGTTGCAGTGAAAAAGTAAATATATGTATATGAATGCTATAAAGCACCGTGGTAGTCAAATGATTTCAAGATAGCCAAATATTCATTATTTTGTAATCTTATCTGTCTCAAAAAATAAGCATTAATAAATACAATCCTATGTTATAAATGATTATCAAAATGTCTATATCAAACAAGATATTTGATAATTGTATGTCTACATGGTAACGAACTTCAAGTTGTCGACTACCGCGTTTTCCAATTGGTGCACTATACACAACAAGAGTAAAGAGAGAGATACATGTTGTTCCCCCTCGCCACCCCGTATCCTGGAGGATAGTCTCTAGAAGAACAGCGCGGCGCCTTACGGCATACAGCGTGGCCGGGGCAGGGGGGGCAACTCCCCAGGACGGGGGGGGGGGGGCAAACATGTCTTTTTGCCCCCCCCCCCCTTTTCGCCGACTGAAATGTTCTAAAAATGCATATTTGAAAGAAAAAAGGGTCCTCCTGTACAATTTTTGTACTTCATTCTAAGTTCTGCGCGGCGCATTTCCTAAAACGTTCAAGCACATAATGTTCAAACCTTTAATAGTAATAATTCAATACACATGAACTACACTAAAATGTCCATTAAGGGATTCTACGTACTGCATTTGTATTTCAAAAAATGTCTCTTAAAAGATTACTTTGTTTATATGTCTTAGCAAGACAACTAATTCATTATTATTTTGAATTACAAAACAATGTGCTGATGGTGTGAAGCCGGTATGTTCAGATAGAGCAGGGCTGCACAATGATATGACGACACAATTATCACAATTATCATTTCTAAATGCAGGTTACTTTAAATCGAAAAAATTACCATGGTAAGAACGCTTTAAAATCATTAAAATACATCGTAAAATCATCTCAGCCATTCTAAAATCGTAATTTTTTTTCCCGAGTGAGACCCCCGGACCCTCCAAGCTCAAAAATTTTATCACGCCTTCGGGCGCTCGCAAATTCATCAAAATGCATCGTAAAACGCATCTTAGCCACTCTAAATCGTAATATTTTTTCCCCGGGGAAGACCCACGAACCTCCCAAACACCAAAATCTTGCGCTTTCGGGCGCTCGCAAAATCATCAAAAATACATTGTAAAACTCATCTCAGCCATTCTAAATCGTAATATTTTTCCCGGGGTCGACCCCCAGACCCCATAATCTCGTGCCTTCGGCGCTCACACGCTAATTTGGCCAGTTTTCGTATTCGTTAATTTCCTTTTAGCGACCCCTTTTTCTAGAAATGTGTACGAGGATTATATTAATGATATATGAAAAAAAGTCTATAAAGTATAATGGTTGTGTGTTGAATTAATCTCCTCCTGTAGGTGCGGCGGGGGGGGGGGTTACAAAATATTGAGGACCTTTGCCCCCCATTACGTTTCATCTTCCTACGCCACTGAGAAAGGTTCATTAAGTATGAAGCTCACATGTTGAATTTGAACCACAGCAACATGTCCATCTATTAGAATCAAGAAAGATGACTTTCTAAACATGAAATTTGAAAAAGATCTTTAATACTCTCTGGCAAATACATGTAACAATATCGAAATAAATCGATTTCGGATTGATTCCGCAATATATTATACATAACTGGATCTACATATGAAACCCCTCCAGTACTTTCATAGAAATAACAGAAATAAAAGACGGACGGATGACGACCAATGGGGGGAAGGATATTTTTATAGCTCGCCAACCATTTGTTGATGGTGGGTTTAAAAGATCAATTCAATAAAGGTATTTTGACGGGGTATCCATTGGAGTTGCATGAATGCGTAAATAACGAATACATGTACAATGCTGTAATATTCAGTTTTCGCAATTTTGGATGTGACCGTTACCCCTAAAGTTCTAAGTGTGACCGATATCACTTTCATAATTTCTAATTAAGAACCTTCTATGTTTCTCCACAAGCAGATATAATGAATGAAATATTTTCTTTCAACAGTCATATATTACATATTAGTAAACGGGATGGTTTTGTGACAGCAAAATTTATTTATTTACAACTTTTAACGTTTTATTAGCTCACCTGGCCCGAAGGGCCGGTGAGCTTATGTCATGGCGATGCGTCCGTCGTCTGTCCGTCCGTCCGTCCGTCAACATTTCCTTTAAATCGCTTCTAGTCATAGAGTTCTGCATGGATTGTAACCAAATTTTGCCAGAAACATCCTTGGGGGAAGGGGAACAGACCTCGTATAAGTGTTGGCTCTGACCCCCCCAGGGGCAGGAGGGGCGGGGCCCAGTAGGGGAAATAGAGGTAAATCCTTTAAATCGCTACTAGTCATAGAGTTCTGCATGGATTGTAACCAAATTTGGCCACAAACATCCTTGGGGGAAGGGGAACAGAACTTGTATAAATTTTGGCTCTGACCCCCTGGGGGCAGGAGGGGCGGGGCCCAATAGGGGAAATTGAGGTAAATCCTATAAATCGCTACTTGTCCTAGAGTTCTGCATGGATTGAAACCAAATTTGGCCAGAAACATCCTTGGATAAAGGGGAACAGAACTTGTATAAATTTTGGCTCTGACCCCCTGGGGGCAGGAGGGGCGGGGCCCAATAGGGGAAATTGAGGTAAATCCTATAAATCGCTACTTGTCCTAGAGTTCTGCATGGATTGAAACCAAATTTGGCCAGAAACATCCTTGGATAAAGGGGAACAGAACTTGTATAAATTTTGGCTCTGACCCCTGGGGGCAGGAGGGGCGGGCCCATAGGGGAAATTGAGGTAAATCCTATAAATCGCTACTTGCCCTAGAGTTCTGCCATGGATTGAAACCAAATTTGGCCAGAAACATCCTTGGATAAAGGGGAACAGAATTGAGGTAAATCCTATAAATCGCTACTTGTCCTAGAGTTCTGCATGGATTGAAACCAAATTTGGCCAGAAACATCCTTGGATAAAGGGGAACAGAACTTGTATAAATTTTGGCTCTGACCCCCTGGGGGCAGGAGGGGCGGGGCCCAATAGGGGAACTTGAGGTAAATCCTATAAATCGCTACTTGTCCTAGAGTTCTGCATGGATTGAAACCAAATTTGGCCAGAAACATCCTTGGATAAAGGGGAACAGAACTTGTATAAATTTTGGCTCTGACCCCCTGGGGGCAGGAGGGGCGGGGCCCAATAGGGGAAATTGAGGTAAATCCTATAAATCGCTACTTGTCCTAGAGTTCTGCATGGATTGAAACCAAATTTGGCCAGAAACATCCTTGGATAAAGGGGAACAGAACTTGTATAAATTTTGGCTCTGACCCCCTGGGGGCAGGAGGGGCGGGGCCCAATAGGGGAAATAGAGGTAAATCCTATAAATCGCTACTTGTCATAGAGTTCTGCATGGATTGTAACCAAATTTGGCCAGAAACATCCTTTGGGGAAGGGGAACAGAACTTGCATAGATTTTGGCTCTGACCCCCGGGGGCAGTAGGGGCGGGGCCCAATAGGGGAAATAGAGGTAAATCCTATAAATCACTACTTGTCCTAGAGTTCTGCATGGATTGTAACCAAATTTGGCCAGAAACATCCTTGGTGTTAACAGAATTCGTATAACTTTTGGCTTTGACCCCCTGGAGCAGAGAGAGTGGGGCCCAATAGGGGAATTAGAGGTAAATATCCAAATTCCTTCAGAAAAGAAACAATGAACTTATATTCAGAATATTACTTGACATTTCAAACCAGGTGACCCTCTGGGCCTCTTGTTGAATAAAATGTGACCGATATCCCTGCTGTCGAAAAATATTGTGTCGAGGTGTTTGCATTATCTGAGCTAGTTTGACCATATTTAATAGCTTCATAGAATCTCTAACAATACACTGTCTTTGACGCTGGATAGGTTTAGAAGATGCCTTGCTTTTATGTCATAATTTCAGCCGATTTTCATCTTGAAGCGGGCGTTTTTTCATTGTTTTTGTGTGCCCGATATCAATTCCGGTGACGTAGGTTGTCCCCATTGGTAAAGGTACATACATGTACATGCAGCAGAAAACTGCCTAAAATACCGCTGAACCCCATCAGAGAGAGAGCTTCAAAAAGTCTGCAAAGGAATTTACTTACACTCTTTTATACATACATGGTGGATAACACATTAAATCAATTATTACTTCAAACGATTTTCGTTATGCTAGAGCTAAAATAGTTATCTATGGATACTAATACATTGACGTTATAAAAATAAATAGATTGAATAGATAGACAGGTGTATCATGACACTATTAAAATAATGCATTGTTAGAATTTTTTTTACCGATATCAGAACTGAGATTGTGGTCTTTATAGTACAATACTCTATGCTACACACATTTACCTTAACTGACACGATATATAGTGGTCCACTGCGTCAAGTGGACTACACTGTAACAACATATTTGTGGTCCACTGGATACGGTGGTCCGTCACGAAGCACTGTGTGGAGTGGACAGCTGTCCACTCTTGTCCACTTTATGGAGTGGACAGCTGTCCGCTCTTGTCCACTGGGTGGATATTTGAGTGGACAGCTCTGCCCAATGGATAGACTGGAAAGAGGCCCGTCCACCTGGCCTATACTGTATTGCCCTTTGTTCTGATTTTATCATTGTGCTTGTGAACAAGATAACTTTGGTAAATGTGAACTGATTTTGATGAAATTCTGTATGTAGCCTTATATCAACAAGATCTAGGATAAGTTTGAAAAGGGGAATTTTTCGACGGTAACTATATTATAGAGTTCATGTCCTTTGTAATAATGCTATTATTGGACCTTGTGTTCTAAAGATATTGTGGTGCTTAAATGAATATCAGAATTGTAAATTTTATAACCCTTGGCCTCTTTATTTGCCCCTGGGGAGTGGGCTAAGTATGCTATAGTTTATTTTGAATGCTTCTTGGGTATATTTTGTTTATTTTTCTACTGGATTTTCTTCAACCTTTTTATTCACATTATAACCACAAGAGGACAGTTTGCTATTATGTCATTTTAACCCTGTCTCATCCCCAAAGGCTGAGGGGTGGAGCCCAGTAAGGTCCAAATGACTTAAATATTTAGGTCACCTGATATTGGTCAAGGCCGACCCCCAGGGGCCAGAGGGGCGGGGCCAAAAAGGGGTCAAAATGGTAATTTCAAAAATCTTCTTTTTGAATTCACATATTTGATGGAACTAGATACTCTTGATAGATTGGAAGGTCTTAAGGCCCTTTACAAAAAATTGTGAATTTCATGGCCCTGGGATCTTTCCGATTTTCTCCTGGGAAGGGGGTCAAATTTTCTGTAGTTTATATAGGAAAAACACATTAAGGAACATTATTTGCTTAGTTTTCATAGGAAATTAGTCAATCTGGGTTAGAATTATTAGTCTGAGATAGCATTTTAACATCATATCCATATTGGTACTGGCCGACCCCCAAAGGCCAGAGGGGTGGGGCCAAAAGGGGTCAAAATGGATAACATCTCAAAAATCTTTCTTCTGAATTCACAGATTTGATGGAACCAAATACTCGTCATAGATTAAAAAGTCAAATTTATAAAATCACTGACTGACTTCAAGGGCCTGGTGGGCAAATACACAGTGTTTAAATATGCATGTCTTTGTTTCATTCTGTATCTAAACTCAGGTGACCGTTAAGGCCCATGGGCCTCTTGTAATTAACAACAGCGTTTTTGTTGACGCCGTGACTTCCCGCGGCTGTATTGTATGGGTAGAATTGGGATACGACCTCAGACGACATGAATGTATTGCATAATACCAACCAGTACACGCTTGGGAGATTCAAAATGAAAATAATAATGTGGCGCTGAATAGAACCAAATTTAATCTAGTCTTTCATGACTAATTTTGCATAAAGAAAGCCATAAAGTAATTTGCTAAAGAAACAAAGAAACCTACAGGATTTTCATATTTTCAGCCTGCATATTTGTCGAAGCAAGTAAAATTTGGAACCTAAAATGAGGGATGGGGGCTCTAATTGGATAAAATACCGTAAATTATTTAGGAAATATATACAGTAAAGCACTTTAAATACGCGGACTCAATATGTCTCGGTTTTTCTATGCGGGCCATATTCACGGGGGTTAAATTTCGCTGTTCACCGATCCCTAAAGTTCTTTGGTACATCAATGAGTTTCTTATTGTTTTACCTGTGTTCGAAATCGCGGATTTTAGTGAAAACGACAATATGAACAAAAAAATGAAAAAACCGCCAGCGAATTCACCCCCTATGTAATGGGCTTATATGTACATTGATATATTTAGTTTTATTTTAAATACGACACTCACCTCACAGACTAAACAATGTAAACAAAATCATTTCACACTAAACCAGCTTGAAGGGGTTGATGGCAATACAACCCTTTGATGTGTGTTTTTATCGCCCGTTAGTCGACTCTCACTGCGAAATGAATTTCACTGTTAACATAGTTTACGAAGAAAATCTTGCATTTGTTTGGTGTTGTGAACTTATTGTAAGCCATTGATTTACATTTTCTTATATCATTATCGGGTTTTTTTATCAAATTTTGGTTAAAAACTATATATTCACGAACATTCTTATAATAGAATCTGCTATACCACGTTCTGTGAACTAATCAATGCACATTTTAACTTTTATTTAAGATCAAAACTGTTGAGACATCTTGTCTTGATATTTTTTACAGCACTATGAATTAAATTACCCAATTTTGCATTAAGGAAGAGTTTCTTACTTTTCTCTATATATCAGTCTATAGTGGGTCTTTGACTTACCAGCGTACTAAATACCTAGGCATGAAGGGGAACTTTGAAACCTGCCATAGCAACCAACTGTGTATCATAAACAACTTCTTAATCAGATCACTTTCTTAGGATCACAAATGGTCATGTATAACACAATTTGACCTGTGTATAAACACCACCTGGTTATAGAAACCACTTTGTCTTGCTTTGTTGATGGTCTTTATATACAGTTTTGACTCTATCGTATTATGCAAGCAGTTTCGGATAAATTACAAGATAGAGTTACATTTAGAGTGTTGTGTTTGTACAACTTATGCGCAAAAACATTCCGATTCCACCAAAATGTAGCTAGCTATTTTATATGATAACGTTAAATCATATCAAAGACGTGAAACATCGAATTATGTGGTTGTAACCTTTATCACAGACATATGCAAGGTTTAAAAAACATAGAACCCATTGAATTTAATACAAAACCTTTGAATTTCGAAACACAAATGTTTAAGTATAGTTTTACAATCTGCAAAGGCAAACATGCACTTGTCTGTACATGTACTTAGTAGGTAAATAAACCATTCTATTACCACGGTTCATTGTATATGCTGGTGGCTCCCAGAAGAAAACTAAAATGTAAATCCAGTAATCGTTAGCTTTAACTATACAGAAATGTAACCATTATGGTGACCAAGTGCAGCTGTCTTTGACTTATCTTTTTAATGTAACTTTTCCCCGATAGCATTTGCCGATAAAACAGTATCACCCAGTCGAGTTAAAACACGAATTGTTGACGTATTTTTGTCTACGCCTATGTCTATGCGAGTTAGCCGACTTACATCATTGAAATTTTGTTCATATCCTGCAACGCCATTTAATGTTATTACGAGGTGACCCATGGTAGTCAGTCGCGGTAATATGATACGATTTGTCATGGTGATTTTACTACATGTCCATATTCTGAAATAAATATCTTATGTTTGAACGTCAGTCGACTTAAAATCCAAATGGCAGAAATATGGCAATTTAACTTTTAATGACCATCAATTGGTGCTTAACGTTGTTATCTTGGTACATTCAATTTTAGATAGAAAAACGCTCTTGGAGCTTTAATTACCATGATGCCTATTTAAGCGATCCAGTTAATGTAGAATCAATGCACTTTTTTAACATATTCATTATTCTCTGTTCGAAAATCCGTACAAAATGTAATAAATCTACTGCTAAAGTATGTTTTTTTACAATATATTTAAGAAGAAATAAAATATATATTCATAACATTAAAATATGTGCAAAGCAATCCTCATTATATTCAATTTACTGTGGATAATATTAATGGCGTCAAAATGCTTAATTAAATTGGAATATTTTTTTTATATTATTTGTCATTTTTGCTTTTACAGGCTGGTTAAGTAAATTTTAAGCCAATAGAAATGGTCGTTACAAGATATATTGAATAATAATGATACTTATGTATAATTATCTACTACATGTCATACCAAATAAGATACTATTTAGCCCTACCGGTTAGTTGTTGTAACATATAACGTGTTCCCGGATCCTGGAAAACTAAGTAAACCAACTCTTAGAAACTTGTCTTTCTTTTTCATAATAGAAATGCGTCTTAAAGGACAGGCTGCATCTCGAAGTGGTAGTAATTCGGGATTTCTGGTCTTGTTTGGAGCATAGCCGTTATGAAATCCTTTGCAGAGGTACTGTGTGTTGATGACCAGATTCAGACACAGAACACTAAGTATAGCGCAACCTAGAAGAAATGCAAATGACCATTGCGACACAGCAAAACAACGACGTTCCATTTTGATGTGGTATGCCCTATTCCCTAGACAGACGCAGTGACTCCACAAGTGTATGCTACATTCATATTAGCGTATGACTATATTCCTTCTGTGGACAGACGGTAATTAGTGCATATCAAATTCACGCTACATTCTAAATAGCAAGATCACTTGACTACAAGCATTATATAACTATTTGACTAGCAGATCGCTGAAATGCCTTTATTTTAACATTTAATTTTAGAGAATTCTCGAATAAGGTCTATAAACATTTTGATCTTGTTTGGAATGATACTAATTTGTATAAAAATGTGAAATGATATGCATTCTCGTAGAATTATCAACCTAGTAACACGCAAATGTTTCTTATTATCTTTTGTAAACCATTGCCAGATATCCGAGTCGTTCAGTATTCCGTGTTGTCGGGTTTACATCGAAACAACAAAGCACTATTCATACCTTTGAAGAGACGCCGAAATGTATTCTTTATTTTTATATTAACGGTCAATGGATTTGAACACATGCTGATAGAGATGAATGAGATATGAAGCTAAATAACGACAGGACTTGGCGTAAAGTTATTTGTGCAATAACTGGGCTAAAACTTTGACATGTTATTTTTTCTTCAGTAATCTAGTGTGATGGATTAGGCTGTGAAAATCATTTAGATGGACAGACAAACGTATATGATATCTTATAACCATTAGGTACAACACATAATTTATGCACTATGAATAGCTTGTTTTAATGACTTTTGCATGTTTAGATGGAACCATTATCCAGAACGCGGATTATAATTTCTAATATAACAATACAAGAGATCCCAGAGGGATCTTGGCGCCCACCAAAGAATGATCTATATCTGACAAAGGAAAGATGGATCTTTTCTCTACTTTTTAAACTTTTTCAAACATACTACATATAAAATTTGAGACATATCGCTTCAGTACCTTTTGAGAAATAGCGGTAACAAACTTCAACTATCAAAATCCAAGATGACTCCTTGGCGGCCATCTTGTTGATCAATCGCTCCCAAATCACAATATGCACAACTAGGGCCCTAGGGGAACCTACATGTGAAATTTGAGAAAGATCCATTCAATTCTTTCTGAGAAATAGCGATAACAAACTTTGAATATAAAAATCCAGGATGGCTGCCTTGCAGCAATCTTGATGACCGATCGGTCCCAAATCACAATATGCACAACTAAGGCCCTAGGGGAACCTACATATGAATTTTGAGACAGATCCCTTCAGTACAATCTGAGAAATAGCGATAACAAACTTTAACTATCAAAATCCAAGATGGCGGCCTGGCGGCCAACTTGTTCACCGATTGGTCCAAAAATACAATATTTCAAGAAATATCGATAACAAACTTCAACTGCCAAAATCAAAGATGGCTGCCTGGCGGCCATCTTGTTTTTCCGATCAGCCTCAAAATCTGTATGGCACAAATATGGACCAAGATGACCCTCCATGTGAAGTTTGAACAAAATCCCTGCAGCAGTACAGGTAAGGCATTCAACTACCTTTGACACTAAACATTTCAAAACAATTGTGTAATGTCTACTCTGGTCACGCATGCATTGCATGAAATTGTCATGAAATTCCATACCAATGTTTTTACCAGATAATTTTTTGTGAGTTTGAATTTCCCTCATTCTTAGTGGAGCAAAGGCAACATGGCAGTCAGTGCAGATCAGATCTTTATTAATTCAAGCTATCTAAAATGATTTATCAAATTTTCATGAAGGGAGTATATTTTGTGATATGATAATTTAACTGCTGTTTATGTCAGAAGCAGACAATTCACTTGGATATAACTTGTTGGATATTCACAAGTGATGGAGGATTACCATGGAAACGTATTAATTTTGAATATACCGTTCTACGTTATGAAATGAAGCAATAACAACAGTTAAAGAATATGATTGTTCCTTTTGAAAACCACAATATCAAGATTGAGTGAATTCTACAGAAAGCTGCATTGGAATTAAGTGAAAACGGCAAAGTGATAAAAAGAAGCCAAAGCTTAATTTTTCAAATTTGTTCAGTAGGCTTTGTGTGATTCTTGGATAAGGAATCACACAATCAATCACCGAAAGTATTCAATTCGGGAAACGTGGATTTATGTGTTATGTGTATGTATTCAAGAAATGAAGCAATTTAAAATAGTGAAATTATTGGGACAAGAAATTTAATGAAATCATTCAATTTTCAATGAAAGAAAGTGCATGTTTCCACTAAAAATCAAAACACCATTTTAATCTGTGCTGTCAAAATACATGTACTAAAGAGTTTTGATTTTCAACACAAGGAGCATTTTTTGGTAGTGGTTGATATGATTGGATTTATGCCGATGTCCAGGAATCAATATATGAAACAGAAAATGTGTGATAACATGTATTATTGAAGTGTTGTATTACATTTATATTGAATTTCATTTGATTTATTTGTTATTTATCTGTCTTTTCACAATGCTGTATATAGTTTTGCTCTCTACCTTTCACTGTACATTAGTTTATCTGGACCTGTAGATAAGTTGAAACTAATCTACAGCTACAGGTAACCTAATGTACAGTGAAAGGTGTACTTATCTACAGACAGAAAAAGTACTTAGAACAATAGTCCAACCAAAGCACGGATGACAACAAAAGATGACATCATAGCCATGTTTTAAACATTGTAAAACTTATATCTTAAGATATGGAATTATACATTTTGTTGTAATAACTAAATGTACATGTAGCTCTCACCAGAGTGTGTGAATAGTTTTAATATCTAATAGTATTTTGTTAACAAAACGTCATGGCGATAGCTTTACTTTATTAAAAATGTATCCTGTTTTAAAGAAAAAAATAATTAGATGAATGAATGTTTAAGAATATGATACGAAAGATTTATTTTGTTTTGATATACAGTTAAAATTAAAGAACTATTGATAATTGAACTGGTAAATAACCCATGGTAGTTTAATAAAAAAAATACCAAATAAAGTTTAAGGATGTTTATCAAATGCATGAATGCATGTACATAAAGCAACTTTGTAAAGACTACAATTATATTAATGTAAAAGGTATAACATTTTGCTAAAAAAATCTATTTATTACATGATATAAGTTAAAAAAAAATACATACCAGTTGTATAAGTAATATGAAAAATCAACATTTCGTTACAATAAATAAATTAACAAACAAAAATAAACAAAAAACGTTTTTGTGACCTTTTTTATGATATAATGTTTCAAGATAGCTCAAGCGTACATCGGCAAAAGCGTTGACAATGGTCCCTGAAGCCTTGCTTTGCAAGTCTTAAGGACTAAAAATGATTTATTCCGCTCTAATTTAATAGATTACCAGCAATGCCAATGTGGGCATCCCATTGAGGATGCCCATCACTTCTTCTTTACATGTAATAATTACGCTGACCAGATATTTCAATTATATCGAACATTAAACAACTTCATTCCTTTAGACCTGCAACTACTACTACATGGAAGTCCAGATTTATCTTTTGAAGATAACGTTACAATATGTTATACCACTCAACAGTATATAACTGACTGTAATAGGTTTTTTAACCCCCCCCCCTCCTTCCTCCTCTTATGTTTACTATTTATAATACAAACTATTAAAAAATGTTTCTTAATATCCTTTTGTACTGGCGACCGAAGAGAAACGTAATTAAGAAAGCAACAGATTGACAGGAGAAAGATACCAAGGCACGGGATGTGATGAACTTTATGTAAAGCAGCGAGACAAGAACAGCGATCAGTACAACTTCAGTTGGCAGCACCGGGAGTGATCATAAATACATACATATCAATCAATTAAGTAATCATATACATATGTTTAAATAGACATAAAAAGATATATTGTATTAAATATATTTTCGCTATATCTTATATTTAAAAAAAAAACCGATAAACATAATTATTTTTACTACATTTTTCATTAGACATTTTTAAAGATAAATTTATATCAAGCAGATTTTGTATTTGTTTGTTTGTTTGATTAATTAACGTCCTATTAACAGCTATGGTCATGTAAGGACGGCCTCCCATGTATGCAGTGTGTTGCGTGCATGTTGTGCGAGGTGCGTGTTTTGGGAGACTGCGGTATATTCATGTTGTGTCTTCTTGTATAGTGTAGAGAAACAGGAGCAGAAACTACCACTTTAAAGACTTTGGTGTGTCTCGGCCAGGGGACAGAACCCAGCGCCTTCCTCACATGGGCGAACGCTCAACTCAAGGCCAAAAGTAAGGCGGTGCCAAGGGAGGCATTAGGAAAGATACAGTCCGTTAGAAAGAAGAGAAAAGATAAGATCCTAAATTTAGTCGCCTTTTACGATCATGCAATAGGGGCAGCAGGTAAAATTCTAACGCCCTACCTGCAGGGCATATATTTTGTGTTACATTCTACGTTATATGCGTTAGATTTTCTATTATTTTAAAAGTATTACATTGTATATATTTTCATTTTATATTTAACTATTTTTACTTATTTATTTACGCATCTTACTTTTCTTTGATGGGATGGTTCGATTACTGTAAACATGGACATTTAAGTGAGGGGAATTTTCTCTACTTACGTGAATGCCTGTTTTAGCGCGAACACACCACCTCCACCCCCCACCGCTCCTCCTCCCCCAGCCGGGTGAGATTTTTGTTTCTATTTCTATATTATGTTTTTAGAGGTTATAAATGAAACGTTTACACACAATCTGATTAAAACACAGATCCTTATAACCACTCCGTTCAATAGAGGATCTAACAATATCTCGTAAGGGATCACGTCCAGATGACCTTTATACCACGTGTGTTTCAGAGCAAATGCTGTTTCTACACCTTACAACATCAATTGAAAATGTCTTTTCGCCCCAGTATACATATACAATTAGCTTTGTTGTGCATTACGGGCGAGATGACTACATACACGAAAATAATTTGGACAGCTTTTTCAAACTATTTCGTCCCCAGTCAAGATTCTTGCAGTGCTAATTTGATTGGCCATTTCAAAAGGTCATCTTGACGTGACCCTTAAAGAGATGTTCTCAGATCCTCTTATCCAACATAGTGATAATAAGGATCTGTATTTTAATCAGATTGGTTTACACACAGAAATCGCGAAATTAAACACCCGCGAAATAATCCACGTTAACAGTTAAAGACCAAATATTCTCTAAAATACAAACCATTTTTTTCTGTTCTATTTAAACGCGATCAGGCCTAAAACGGACTCCAATCTTACAAATGGTTGAGAGGTATAATACCCATACACATACGTGTGAATGAATATCAGAACTAAGTCCCATTTCCAAACGGGTCGAAAGGACCTCTTTCACGAACAATGGAATTTCATTTGGCCGAAAATAACACCCAAAATTTCGATATTTTCTGTCTTTAAAATGTAGCCAAAATTTAATTTGTCACATTTTGCCTACATATTTGTGATCATAATATGTAATTATTTATACTCTTCAGAAAATAATGCAGTTTTATGACATAAAACATTATTTTGATACCATTTTGGATAAAAAGGGAACCCTGTCTTACACCTCTACTGGGCAACATTAATTTGGCCATAGCACAGGCCCCTGGGACTTTTTTACCTGGAATTTTTTAAACGGATTTCAAGGGTTTGCATTTATGTTGCTACATATAACATTTAATTTCAATAAAATTTGTTCGTGGACAAATTTCCATTGTTCGTGAAAGAGGTGCTTTAAAATTCAGCTTAGATCACAACTTATTTTTTTCAACTTAATAGCCATAATTAGTGAATATGAACATGTTTAATGTTCAGGATATGTCCTTGTCAGCAATGCATTCATTTTGAACAGTGCTATACTGTGTTTAACATTGATTCTATCGACCTGGCATATCAGTATTAAATCTCGTTATGGTCTACTGCAGGGTATTCATTTAAACTCAGACCTGCAATTTGCTCTTCTAGCTCTAATACAGTTCGACTTAAATTTGACGTTATGATGGATTTGATAAGTTTTTTAGTATATATGAATACTATTCTCTCTATTAAAGTGCTTTCCGGTATTGTTCACCTACTAAAGCTATACGATTTCCTGTTTGATATTCCATTTTATTTGCATTTATATATTGTAGAGTTATATGTTTTGATTTTTATATGCATATTGGGGAATTACATGCGTTTGCGGGTAAGTATTGATTGTTACCTATACGCTATGTGTTTGTGGTGCTGGCATGGACTCGAAAATCAATGGTTTTAAATTCTACCTTAGCTGTGAGTTCATAACCTCCTGCAAAAACCATAGAGAGTCAGTAAGATTTATAATGGGTGAATTTATCACAACGAGAACCATTGATTTTTTCGCGATTTATTTTACTAATCGGAAAATATTCTTGAATGATGGTAATGAACGATGCAAGATACAAACAATCGCTGTTTGTAAAACCATACACGATTTAGCTACGCTTACCTATTTCTTTCTTGATTCACTGGGCTCAACACTATAAAAGAGCCATGAAGAATATGAACAAAATAATTCAAAAATCAACAGCAATTTTGAAACTGGTATACAGTAAGCTTGGTTGTATCATTATTGCATGTGTCATAAAAAGTCTCTTCTAGCTGAGATAACCACTAAAACTCATGCTGATGATTCATCTGCCTACACATGTTTTGAAGAGTGAGGATTGAGCTTTATGAACCTCTTCATCACTTTGTAATCAAAGTCAAGAAAACGCTTATTCGCTTGTGTCATCAACTTCCAAACTGGGATAGGGAAAGCAACACGTATTACAAAAATGCAGTAATGATATAGTATTATATTTCATTTTCCTAATTTTCAAGTCCCAGGCGATAGCCGTCATATTGCACTATGATTGATTTTACACACTCTCTATAAATGGTAAGAAGGTCACCGCTTGACGGCTCTCCGCCAATCATTTGGGAATATTTTTATACGAGATACGATGAATGAATATTACATCTTTATGATCAACACCACTCTGTCTGCCCATCAATTAAAGTACTTCCATTAGTAGATGGGACACTTGTGATGTCAGGTATGAGTTGACTACTACAACTCTACATTTCTCTTATTCTGCATTTGAATTCCACAGTGTTACCTGTTCTTTATGGATAGGTACTATTGTTACGCCATGTATTTAGGAGTACAGCGTCATTTTTGTCAGAGAACGTGACGTAATGTTTGCTCACGAAGGAATGACGTAATAATTGAAATCTACCAACATGGTATATAACTCTGTAATATGCAAAGACGGAATAATTAGTCGTATTAAGTATTTATCATTTACGATCGCGTTATTTATGACTCAAGTCTCTGACAATAGCTCAATACACTGTGTGTTCAGGTTGTAGGTGCCGTACTTATCATACTCACAAGCAGCGTATGTTATAATACTAACAATGCATATGTTGTAATTTAAAACAAATTAAATGACAGCTCAAAATGATTTTTGGCAGTATTGCCAAACATCATGATATTTACGTCTACAATGCAGTGATATGTGTACACATGGTTAAACCAAGAAGCCAAGTTGTGCTCTACAATTTCATTCACATTTTCACAGCGATGTCAACCGCTCTTAAGTGATTTGTTCGGGTGAGTTTTCATCTTAACATACGTAAGGCATAAAACAAGAATGTTTAAAGTGCATACATGTGTACATTCTAAGTTATAACTTTTGTTGATAAAGCACTAAACATGTTTGTCAGTCTATTCAAATATTTTACAGCTTAATTTAAATCAAACCGGAGATTTTGCAATAGATTGCAGAAGAAAAATAAACATGTCAAATTTTTTACCCAGTTATATTATATCGCATATATTATTATGATTATGTTTTCCGAGTGCCTAAAGTTAATTAATTAAACAATAATAATGCACATATAATAGTACCTTTATCTTCTCAATTCTCGTTTTACAAATCGATAATCCAAACATTTGTTATTTAAGGATTAACTTGAATAGACTTTTTATGTTATGGAGATAAAACACAAAAATCTGAGTGTACTCAGTAAACTGCGAAGCGGTTTATGATGAGAGTACACTCAGATTTTTGTGTTATATCTCCATAACATAAAAAATATATTCAAATAATCCTTATAATTCAATTTACTCAATATAATCTCTTCAATATTCAAAATTCATTATGGGACTTATTTGTCTATGAAATCATTACGCCGTCATCTCAGCCAATCAGAAGCAACGTTGCAAACTGCGAAGCCCATAATTTTCCTTTATGGGCTGTATTTTTTAAGCCAATGAAAATGCTCGTAACAAGCAAAATTGAATTATGTTAATATAGTGTGATCTATCATTGGAATTTACTGAATGATCGGGTGGTGTAGTGGTTGAGTCACTTGCCTTTCACCTAGTCGGCTGGGGTCAATCCCCAGCACAGACATCAAAAGGCCAGGGTTTTCTTGCACGATCACTTTGGTTTCTCCGGGCAGTCCGGCTTCCTCCTACTCTAAGACCCCTCGCACGCTTTTATCCAGGCCATCAAAAGTGATTTACATACGTTGTATAATTTGTGTCGCAATCGTTGTAAAATATATAAAGTATTTATATATATATATCCATTGTTCTCCATAATTTGACCGTAATAATCATCAGTAATCTAGATAAGGGAAATTAATTAAGATTTGTATTCTGTGATATAATTAAGGCTTTTGATAGGTATTGCATACATCGCTCCAACACAAAAAAGAATCGTATGGTATCAAAGGTAAAATTATTTCCCGGTTTAAAGACTATTTATCTGAGAGAAAAGAAACAGTCTCAACTGAAGGTCATTTTTCTAACTTTAACATTTTAAAGGCTGGAATCCCCCAGGGATCTATTATCGGACCATTCTTGTTTCTCTTATATATAAATGATATAACAGACCAAGTTGATAACAACATCAAACTCTGCTGATGACACATCATTATATGTAATTATAGATAATAATCCAATTCAAGCAGCAGAAAACCTTTCATATTATTTAGTGGGAATTGACATTTAATGCATTATATGCTGAAACTGTAATTTTTACTCGTAAGAAAAGAAATTAATCGTCCACCAATTGACTTTCTAAATGAACCATAAGCGACTAAAAGATGTCATAATCACCTTGGTCTAACCTTCAGTGAAGATGGAAAGTTGTGAGAAGATATTAAACATATATATTATAAAACATACAAAAGAATCAATATCATGCAAAATCTTAGAAGCTGAGTTTGATAGAAAATATTTAATTATGATGTATTCAAATTATATTAGGCCAATTTTAGAATATGCTTGTGAAAACCTTTGGGATAATTGTACAGAACATGAAAACTGACTTTAAAAATCAATAAAATTAGATGCAGCCCGAATAATTACTGGCTTATGTACAGGTACTTCACATGCAAAAAATTATAATGAATTACAGTGGGAAACTTAAGCCGAAAGACGACAAAAAAAAGAAACTATCTCTTACGTATAAAATGTCAAACTCTAATTATTTTAACAGTTATTTCCATCTACATTCAGTGATTACAATAAGTTAGTCACTTCACTTATTGATGCACCAACTCTTTCATAATTCAAAAACCTAACGAATAAACAGATTAATAAGGTATATAAAGTAACTATCACTTTTCATAATTATAGACCTAGAAAAATAAACATCATTCTCTGTCAACTAGCAATAATGCTAGTAATCTTAATTATGACTTATTAAATGACCGTTTATTAGATTTGGATCTTCCAAATATCCAAAATTATCCAAATGTCTATATATGCTTATTATTGTTTATAAACTTCCTGTATGACAATGGTGGGTTGTGATGGCGATCAGACCTCTAAAACATATGTATCGTATATGTTAAATCATGATCATATTAAGCATTACTTATTTTTCCAGTTCTATTGTGTGCGAATCTAGTATTCGCTTGTGTTAGGGTCGTTTGCAAATAACAAGGCTATGGACTTTTGTAGTCCCAGACAGGCAGAATAATTGGATTATGTACCCATTACAGCGCCGTTACAACAAGTGTTCCTGTTTATATTCATTCACTCGATAGACACGTTGGCTGGTTGTGTACTATTTTATTTTTTACAATGTATTCATTTAAAGATGCTCCACCGCTGACAAATGGTATTTTTTCACTTTCAAAAACAAGAGCAGACGATTTTGTATTTTCTTCAGTTACAAAAGTTACTTACTTTACACCATTACCACCATTGAAAAGTTAGAGCTTCTAATTTTACTTAAAGTTTAAAATATGAAAAATAATTAATTGCATCCCGAAAAAATTCCGTGGCACTATATCCTATATGGAATGAAGAACTGATTGGGTATGCACCAAAGGCGAAATAAACTATTTCATATTATATTTTGTGCTAATTAGGCATATATATACACGATTAAACACCAATTATTGTTCAAATGATGAATATCATTTATGCTCTGTCGGCGGTGGAGCATCTTTAATCACTGTATTAAAAAATGGTAATTGTTTTGTTTCCATTGTTACGCGAATGTTTTGAGGATGTTTTGTTCATAAATTATTGGCTATTTCTCTCGACTTCGGGGAGTAGTCATACTGTACCGTAACGTTATGTATCTACCAACGTTCCAATGGATCAAACTTTTCATCGTGTTTATTACTGTGTTGGCTTTAGATCAATTGTATCCATTCTAATGTTACATGTAATGTCACAGCCGAATCTAACGAAAGCTACTGCTGTACCTTCTGACTGACTTTTTCGCTGCAAGGTCCGTTTGGTGTGGAAAAACAAATCAGGTACGGCTGACAATAGATTATGTCTAATAAGAATATATTCCGATCAAACACAATTTTGATACATACCTGGATATTACATGTAGTAGGGGATGTTATTCTAGTAGACTTTGAGTTTGAATGCATAGCCTAAATATTTATAATTTAATTTGATTCATATTCGAGGTAATGTTCTCGGACGTTGGCGCATGCGCGGCGTTAGTTTACAAAATGTAGGTTGATTTTAGCCGAGGAATTGTCAACACTAGATTCAAATGCATCTCTCTGATTAAATACTGGTGACAAAGTTTTAAAAATCTAAGCCTACAGCTGGAATAGCATCCCCTACTAACATCCAGGTATGTGTCGAATCCGTGTTTTATCGGAATACATTTTGACAAGACACGATAGTCAGATGTCCATTGCACCCGATTTGGTTTCACACACCTTGCGGTAAAGTTATAATTAGTCAGAAGCAGGTGATTTCTTTTCCTTACAATTTCTGACTGACTTTTCCGCTACAACTAGCTCTTTCCATACGTACTTCACTGATTAGCGCTGATTTAGATTTTATACATGAGGTAATTAAAATGTATTTTTGAAACCTTTTTACATTATAAAGCTTACGATGCCGATCATTTTATGTAGTAATCGACAACAGACATTTCCAACTGTTTTAGCTCCGCCCCTGCATTGAAGCGACAGCTTATAAGAGCCGTGCTTACATAGCTTATTGAATGTCGTTGGCAAACTGACTAGCTGCCATGCAACCTGACTAGATACCAATCAAGCGAACCACCTACTAGACTGGCCGTCACACGTACGCTTATTGTAACGGCGCTGTAAAACTAAGGAAACATCAAAAAAGTATTAGTGGCTCACTAGTGTTATAGTACATAACTAATTACTATCTTACGACTATAATATTATTCTGACTATTAATGATTTATCTCACTTATATCAATATGAAATTTATTCCTAAACTAATATATTCGTAGGAATATAATACCTGGCATATTAGTAAAAGTCTTTTGCTACATACCATATTTGTTTAATTAATATGTTGTTTAATCAACTTTATATATGTATATAATTTAATTTGTATGGTTTATGGCTAGGAGATGGCTTAAATAGGCCTAGCCTGTTGCCCAATCATTTTGATTTATTCAACAAAATTGGTAGAAATGAAATAATGGCGAAAACGATTCCATATAGGGAGAAAACCATGACGTTCAATCAGAAAAGAAATTAAATCTTACCTGTAAATTGTTGTATCATATATCGCATCCATGTGTTTCCAGATCCAGGAAAACTCAAAAACCCTATGGGTGAAAAGTCGTCTGTTTTTTTTCATAATAGAAACATGGCGCATAGGACAGGATATTGTTCTTGCTGTAGTCGTTGGTAAATGCCTGGTAATCAACGGCCGGGATGGTGGCTTTGTGAATGTACCGTATAACTGCTCTGTGCTAGGGACAAGATTCCGAATAAAAATTCCAAGCACAAACACAGAAATAATTATTCCGCAATGCTTCAAATGTCTTCGTGATCTGGGAAACATAATGCCTTGTTTTCGACATTACTGTTATGAACGCATATGTAATCAAGTTAGTCGTTGGCGTACCGCCCATAATTTGAATAATGAAGCAGCATGTTATAACTAGATTATTGGGACGTCCAACGGTCTATAGTGGAATGTGAAAAAAGGATAGCACTGTAGTCATCAGAGTATTTTAATAAATTTGGACAAAATGTTTATAAAAATACATGCTGTCAAAATATTTCCATATATATATCAAAATATGTTTCATACCCTGTTGATAGGAAATCATATTGCCACACGAATCGTTCGATCGGTGACATCAGACTGAAATATATATTTTTGGATTGATGTCATACACAGTAAAAAAAGGTCACGCGTTTTATATTCCGTCTATACATACATGTATAACAGGATTACATAACTTGCTGATACATACCAATTTGGATATGGTTCTTTTGTGAGCGAAATTCACGCAGTTGAAAAATGAATATTTGTAGAGGAAAGATCACTGTTGTTTCCTCACAACAACATAATCTTATAGGTATTTATGTTAATAAAATGATGACACATACTTCAGAAGCTAATGTTTTTCCCCAATTATGAATTAAAAACAAATCTGAGTGTTTCATGTCGGAATCACTTTTATATAAAAAAAAATATCAACCGCAAATTATATATTTGCCACGAAAATTTTCTACAAATTAATATCAAAATGAAATATAACTAAATCAACATCGCAAAGATGAAACAGGAGTAAGTTCAGAGTCGTTGTCATTTAAAGGGACAATCTAGTCCAGAGGTGCAATAAAATTGAATGTATTTATCTGAAACAAACCGGTTTTAAAGGAGGATGAAATGTTTTACATAATAGTATTTTATTTCCACTTGTCTGGCTTGTTCACTTGCCGCAAATACTAGCCGAGTTTGTTTACCATAACTGCATGGTAACATTGAACTTTGAACTTGCCTATGAAAATGTTTTGTGCAACGTATAGGGGATACTTTTTTAAGAAACGCATGGCTTTGTTTACATTTTGAAGCAAATTTTATTTATAGTGTTGTTTTTAATAGAATTTTGGAAAAATATATATTTATTTAGATGTAATACAAACTTTTTTTTTAAATTAATAGAAACGAGGAAAAATATCCCAAAGTGCAGTTCATTCATTTCTGTTCCAAGTGTTGAATGTGAAATGTAAACTTTACCTTTGTGTCTGTCTTCGTCCTACGATCGAGTCTTTGCCTTTTTGTCTCTTGTCCTCGTTCTTTGAGACTTCAATAATGTGTATTGTAAAACAGGCACCGTTTGTAATCCACGTGTTGACAGCTAGCTTTGGCGTCAATTACTTTATGTAATTACGCTATATATTAACTTTTACAAAAAGTAAGTACATATTTGATTATCTAATCTGATTAAATAAAAGCATCGGAAATTATTTGAAATAGTTGAAACCTATACAGTATTTGTATCTCAGAAATTTAGATTCGAAATTTTACGATCATGCAATGGGACAGCAGGCACAATTCTAATATCCTACGGTCAGTGAAAACGTTGTTGAAATAAGTTCATAAAACAAGCCTTAATAGTTTAAAAACCTGCTCTAAACATGGGAAAAATCCCGGATGCTTAATGGACAGATGATACCATTACTTAAATCTGACATAATTTATGCACGTGACCTAGCCAATGTTACACTAGGATTTTATCATCCGAAGCAGGTTATGTCCAGATCTGCATGCATTACTAAACATCAATTTCAAGCTATCAAATCGTTGAAAAATATTAGTTTTCAGCAAAAGTATTATGGTTAATGCTTAAATAGAACAAATACTTAACTAGGTCACTGTGACCTACTTTTTTAGTTTTACAATAGTTTCCTTAACTAAATTTAACAAACCCTATATTCACATGCAAAAATTGCAAAAGATGTCATCTCTATTTAAATATTAAATTATTCAGGATTTAAACAATGACAATATGAATTTCACCTTTTGACTTTTGAATTCTGAAATAACCAAGGACTCAGAAAAAATTAGATAATCATGGGAAATACTTTGCTTATTAATGAGTGGCCGTAAAACGGCCCAAAGCGATACCCTTTTTTCGTCTAAAACTACGCAGATCACTCTGACAGTAGTGTGTTTACATTATTAAGAACATAATCTTGTCAACAAAAAAAACACTTTTTCAACTCACTCCTCTGTAGTGATTTAATCTAACTAAATTAACATCGGGTCGGGTATGTGTATAACGTACATTTTGTACTTGCTTCATCGTTATATGAAATTGGAATATAAGAAAAAATTAGTTTTCTTACTAGGCCTAGTGGGGCAACACCTTAAGGGGTGTTGCATATGAAATGAGAGACGTAAAGGACCATGATAACTCGTGATAATCTCCAAAGTATGCGCTATGAATATAAATGTACATGTATACAGTACAAACGTGTATGGAAACTGAATGAAGAATAACGCACAAGGGATCTCTGATCTATTTTCTCTGTATGAAGGAGTGTCGCGAACGTGATATAATTCTTGCTTTTACTCTTAAAAGAGAGCGGTTTCATAAGCTTAGGAAACAATATCCAACAAGGGGCCCAAGAGGCCTTGACGGTCACCTGAGTGCTGCATTGCAAAGTTGGATCAAATCTATAAAAAATATTTACGAATTAAAATAAACTTTACTTTGAACTTTTGTATTAGAATTTTTATTTTTTGTTTTTCATTTTGATAGTTAGTGTATTATGTTACCAAACCTTATGTTTAAAATTCCAATTTGCTTTGCTAACTTTAAACAACAAAACCAAACTAGAAGTCAGTCAGTGTCAGTGAGTTTATAAATTTCACTTTTTAATCTATGGAGATTATTTGGTTCCATCAAACCTGTGAATTCAGGAGAAGATTTTTGAAATTTTAGCCATTTTGGCCCCGACTCTCTGGTCCCTGTGGGTCATCCAGGACCAATATGGATATGGTGTTAAAATGCTATTTCAGGCTACTAATTCTAACCCAGTTTGACTCATTTCCTAGTAAAACTAAGCAACTAAGCACATGTGTGAGTGGAGAAGAAGATTTTTGAAATTATAGTCAATTTTACCCCTTTTGGCCCCTCCCACAGCCCCAGGGGGATGGGGACCATATAA
>SAYR01027469.1:2908154-2918155 GCA_004382745.1 Argopecten irradians irradians | reverse complement strand
TTTTTATTTTTTGTTTTTCATTTTGATAGTTAGTGTATTATGTTACCAAACCTTATGTTTAAAATTCCAATTTGCTTTGCTAACGTTAAACAACAAAACCAAACTAGAAGTCAGTCAGTGTCAGTGAGTTTATAAATTTCACTTTTTAATCTATGGAGATTATTTGGTTTCATCAAACCTGTGAATTCAGGAGAAGATTTTTGAAATTTTAGCCATTTTTGCCCCGACTCTCTGGTCCCTGGGGGTCAGCCAGGACCAATATGGATATGGTGTTAAAATGCTATTTCAGGCTACTAATTATAACCCAGTTTGACTAATTTCCTAGTAAAACTAAGCAAATAATGTTCATAAATTTGTTTTCCTATATAGACTATAGTAAATTTGGCCCCCTCCCCAGGGGAAAATCTGATATCCATGGGAGATGAAATTCACAATTTTTGTAAAGGGCTTTAAGACCTTCCAATCTATGAAGAGTATTTGGTTCCATCAAATCTGTGAATTCAGAAGAAGATTGTTGAAGTTTTAGCCTATTTGACCCCTTTTGGCCCCGCCCCTAAGGCCCCTGGGGGTCGACCAGGACCAATATGGATCCTGGAAATGACGATAAAATGCTATCTCAGGCTAATAATTCTAACCCAGTTTGACTAATTTCCTTTGAAAAATAAGCAGATAACATTCATTAATGTGTTTTTCATATATAAACTATAGTAAACTTGACCCCCTCCCCAGGGGAAACATGAGACCCCAGGGTCATATAATTCACAATTTTTGTAAAGGACCTTTAGACCTTTCTATTCATGAAGAGTATTTGATTCCATCACATCTGTGAGTGGAGAAGAAGATTTTTGAAATTATAGTCAATTTTACCCCTTTTGGCCCCTCCCACAGCCCCAGGGGGATTGGGACCATATAATTTACAATTTTGATTGGCCTTATGCCTTAGAAGGTTTGTACAAAATTTCATTGAATTTGCTTCAACGGTTTTTGAGAAGAAGTCGAAAATGTAAATTGTTTACGGACATACGACGCACGACGACGGGCAAAAGGTGATTAGAATAGGTCACTTGAGGCTTTGTCTCAGGTGACCTAAAATTTTGAGTCATTTACATGTATGAAGGTCAAGGTCATTCACTTAATCAAACTCATAATAAGTAGCCCTTCAGCCCAGCATGCTGCAAACTATTACATATACCATGCATATGACTACAAGCCAGTCAATTATTGATAGTCATTTAAAGATTTAAGCTCATTTGACACTGTGACCTTAAATTAAGGTCAGGTCCATTTATTTGAACAAACTAGGTAGCCATCCAATTCAAAACTGGCAGCTTGCTTCTTTTACGACTTATCCTAACCGTGGGAAGATAGTGCGATTCTATTACAACTTACCAGTTCTTTGGAAGGTAGCCTATTCTTTCACGTCTCATCCTAATCTTCGAAAGTATATTTTAATTTCCTAGCAAAAAGCACCTGAATGTACGCATTAACACACATTTTTGTGAATAATGTATTCATGTATTTTATTATACAGAAAATCTGCTAGGGGTGTGTGTGTTGTGTTAAAAATTTCAGTGTTTATAACTCTATAAAATAGGAGCGGTTATAATAAAATTAAATATTTAGCATTATGTTTGGAAATACTGTATAGCTCAAAAATTACCAAATTAAAGAATTTATTTAATTCAAATTAGAACTTCTCATGTGGTTTCTGTCATGGAGGTAGAACAGCTTAATTAAAGACTTTGGTAATGAAAGCACACCCTTTCAAAGTCAGTTTTCAGTAGTCATGGAGAAATTCATTGTTTTTAATTTTAATACATTTTCCTATATAGACCAACTTTAGATTGCTTTTACAGTACATATTGTTAATTGAAGAATGTTGGTTTTTGCGATGTTATAGCATTTTCAAGTTCAGTAATTAAAACTTCAAAATGTTTTAAGTTAAAATCATGTCATTATACAACTTATTGATTTCAAAGAGGTTTATCTGCATCATAAATACTATATAATGTTATAAGTGTAACGAATTTGAAAGAATTCTTGTAAAAATGTTCAGTGAGCGAAAGGATATAGGTATATACAGTTGTGTATGTCCAAAGAATCTGTCAGTAAGGGGAGATAACTCCATAAAGCAGGATATTTTGGGCACCATGCAGACATTACTTAATCTTGAAAACTTTATTTAGTCTGATTTTTGCTTTCAGCACATAGCTTAATGAGTGATTCTTTGTCAAAATCTGTGCAATTTATACAATATATGCTTTGTATCAGTCAAAAATGTACTACTGGCGTAGCTTTACAAGTTTCCAAATGAAAAAAAAAGATGTGAAAAACAAATCATATTAAAAAGTCCAGATCCTGATATATAAATAATGACATGATACCCAGTATAAAAGATTTGGAAATTGTATATGACATCACAAGTTTTGTATTCTTACATGTATTCTGGAAATATGCATGTTTATGAATAATCATGTAAAAGGCTTTGCTACCCCCATTTTATCGAAAAGACACTGTCTTTCCTCATATAAGTAGGAAATTGGTAACGATAGATAATACCTTACAAATACATACATTTTAGAGAACAAGAATCACTTGAATTTCAAGTTAATGATTAATTTTGTTTTCCGTCCTTTCATCAGTATTAATCACTTATTAGGAGGCATTGGTTATTTAGAAGGTGAAAAAGATGTGGTAAGATGTCTCAACATATTTACCACAAGCCTTCTACCTTTGGCTTATGAGTTTGAATCCCATTTGGGGTAGATTCCAGGTACTGACTGCTGGTTAGTGGGTTTTCTCCGGGTACTCTAGCTTTATTCTATCATCTCCTTAAATGACCCTGCAATAAATACTGATTCTGATATTTAATTTAAATAATGGCATGACATAAACGGTTTTTAAATGTCTTGTATATAATTATCATATAATAGTCAGAGCCACGGTGGCCAAGTGGTTATATTAACCCTAGTGATGCTATTCCCGCCATTTGGTATTTTACTGGTCGAGTGCTAAACCTGCCATTTGGCGTTTCTCAGAATAAATGGGAATCCCCATTTGTGATCGATAATTTTTGTGTCAAATGAAACAGATATTAAAATGCAATTGATACAAGTTAAAACATTAGCATTTCATTTCTTTGTATTGCAAAAATGAAAATCAAACTCCGAGTCGTTTGGCTGCAACAAACAAGAACTTACTGGAAAGCACAGTTTCGGCAGGATATTAGATATTTTTAGTGTGACATTACGTCACCGGAAATGACACTGTTTCTATGCGCGGTAAAAAGCTCCGAAGCCTATGTTTATCTGACAGGTGCTATGGCAAACACTGACTGATTGGGTCATTTTTGGACAGATATGTGTATTTTTCTTGGCAAGTAAGTAATTATCAAATCTATTTGAATTGGATTGACTACTTTTTTGTGATTTAAAACACATGACATGTAAAAAGTAACGTTAAAATTTTCAGTCGATAAATCATTCTCGCCACGTGATGCTGCATATTAGACAAGTTTGGCTAAGTTGATTTACCGTTCGAATAACTACAATTTACGATGCTGATTGACAAATTAATTTTTTGAAACATTCTAATAATCATTGTTTTCTGTTTCGATAAATAATACTTTTTTGTTTTAATGTAATAAGAACACGATGCGTATCACACCGGCCATATCACACTGCTAGTCTATATACGGTAACATGGGAATCCCCGACTGGAAATACCCTTCGTATGCGAAAAATAAGTCAAATGTCCCCGGTCTAATAGACCGATTTTCGTCTGCTGAATAAAACCATGAATAAATTACTGACTTTAAAACTAATTAATGAATATAATTTTTATTATTTACGTTATTCGCAAGGCTTAAAATTTCAACACAGATGGGGATTCCGACTTCGTCAAGATCACGTGATTGAGAAATATACCAGACAACAAAGGGGCCGGCTTTTTTGCAATATTGCACATTTTAAAGTAATTTCTTTTGAAAATAAATGACTGAATCATGCATAAATATTTCCTTTCGTATTTGCTCTTCATGTTCTACGAAATCAATTATCGTTTGCATGCACTTTCTAGATGTTTAGTGTCGTGTAGAGAGGTAGGCCTATCAGATCGTCAATGTAAACAACATGGCGGACGACGGCGATCTCGCCGATCTCGATAATGTCCTGCTAGAATTCAGAGATGTTTTTGAGGAAGTCTTCGTTGATGATGACAGTGACGAATTTGAAGGATTTTAAACTGATGATTGTGAATCAGAACCAGATAATCATGACGTTTTTCCGGAAGAAAGTTGGCATCAAGGGTCCAATATTCCATCTACTTTCATTTTTACTGGAAATGCTGGAATTCAGGCTGCATTGCATTTACAAAACCATGATCAAACTGACTTCAGTTATTTGAAAAATTTTGAAAGTATTGTCAGTCCCGATGTTGTTGAAGATATAAACTCAGAAAATGGACTCCAGTGTCAATTGCAGAAATGAAAGTGTTCTTAGGCATGACCATAGCAATGGGACTTGTTAAACAAGCCAGCCTACATGATTACTGGTCAACTGATGCTGTGATTAGTACACTATTTTTTGGTAAAGTTATGCCCAGAGAGGCCCCTCAACGTGGTCAGGAAGGCTATTCACCGTTGCAGAAATTAGGAAACCCATAGAGAGCAACCAACTAAATGATTTTACATAGACCACAGTGTTAAACTTTGTTAAAGTTTTGTACTGTATTATTAAAACAAAGAAATATTAGTTAGGTATTGTGTTCTATAATTAAAGTCTAGGTTCTCATATAACACTAGATAGAAAAAAAAGTTTGGGTCCTTCTGCTCAAACTCCAACCAGGGTAGCTTTATTGAAATCAGGCGCATTTTGCACTAAAATATCCGGAAATTCTAATGTTTTTACCTATTCATTATCAAAATTGATATTTTGAACCTAAATCTCAATATGAATTTCCAAATTGATATTATGGTTATCTAGGAATAATTACCTGTCAGAAAACATTTTTACTTTTGAAATTCATAATTAGCCAGCCAATCAGCGGCCGGGTTAAAATTCTATCCTGGGCTCAATCTTGTATACACAGGGGCCATTTCGAAGGTCTTTTTTTTATTCAGTTGGTTGATCCCTAGATATCTGGAACAATTTTACACGTGTTTATAATCCTGGACAAAACATTGCTGTAGATGAGGTAATGATTCCATGGAGAGGAAACCTGAACTTCCGTGTGTACAGTCGAGATAAACCTACAAAGTATAGCCTAAAAGTATATATGCTGTGCGATTCTAGCAACGGATATTGTTGTAGACTTGAATTTTATACAGGACGGGAAGGACAACTGGCTCCACAAAGTTCGTTCGGAATTACATACAACTTGGTGATATGCCTCGTCGGTCCTTATTTGAACAAAGGATACCATTTGTATATGGATAATTACTTTAGTTCCCCTCACTTGTTTTATAATTTGTATCTAAACGCAACACTTGCCTGTGGAACCGTTAGAAGTAACCGTCATGGAATTCCACAAAGTTTGAAATCATCAAAGCCTGCTAAAGGGGAAAAATTTGTTGTAAACAATGGCACATTAGTTGCTATGAAATATGCAGATAAGAAGGATGTCTGTCTCATGACTACAATGCATGAAGGTAAACTGATGAATTTAATTATCATCTTGTTGTATTCAGTTCAAAGATGTACAGCACTTTCACTGTTCAAGTACATTAATTTTCATTTTTAATTCATATATTCAAAACATTATATAATGGTACACAGTACGTACAATAGCTTTTGCTGAATATATTACATATATTTTTTACTTGAATAACATCGAGTTAAAAAATAGGTATGACGTAAATTCCTGCAATTCTCCGAGGTCAATCTCTGCAAGGTGGCCGTACTCATAACATTAATATTGTTGAATAAATGTTCACAATTCATGTTTTTTGACATGAAACTATTTATTTGCATTTTGTGGATTAACATTATAACAAAGACAAACTACATGACCAAGGCTGTTAATCGGACGTTAATTAATCAAACAAACAAACAAACAAACTACTACATGTTCTCCAGTAACATAAGCTAGAATCTAGTAATATTTATATGGTTCAATACTTTTATTCTGCATTTAGGTAACATGGTTGATACTGGGAAGCGTGATAACGACGGCAATCCAATTAGAAAGCCCGACAGTGCTCTTTCATATAACCGCCACAGGGGTGCAGTTGATCGTTTCGACCAAATGGTTGCATACGGTGGCCTCGACAGGAGAACGTTGAAATGGTGGAAAAAGGTGTTTTTTCATTTGATTGGTCTTGCAGTGCTGAATTCATACCTGTTGTACAAATACAGAGCCCGTCAACCTGTGCAACAAAGGGTATTCAGGAGGGAGCTAGTGGGCCAAATGATTGAGGCTGCTGATATTCCACCAACAGGACAGAAAGGAAGAAAGGCCAAGTCAGTAGAGAACCTTCAGAGGTTATCAGGGAGACATTTTATTACTCATTTGCCATCAACAAGTAAGAGAAGTCATGGACGAAGACAGTGTGTTGTGTGTGGACCAGGTGAAGCAGACATATTCAGATCTTCAAATCCAGGCATCCCTCTCCCTAAAAGAACAGGGCGTGAAACTTCCTTTCAGTGCCATCTTCCAATGTGTATCGAGCCATGCTTTCAGTTGTACCACACTAAGTCAGATTACATCTTGGCCTATCAACACCAAAAATCTGCACAGCCGAACACGGAAGAATAATTCATTAGAAGTTTCATCAGAGTATATATGTTTCACCAAATGTTTCTTTACATTATATTGCACAATTGATTAATAAACGGTAGACTTAAAGTCCTGGGATTTTGTTACATATTGTTTTACGGAATTGTGGAACCTCTAGGATACGATGATTACTTTCAGCAGGTATGTCTTTTGAGCGGAATGAATGAATATTTGATGCCTTGAATTTTCAGCATACAGAGTTATCTCCCCTACTTCATTATATACATGCTGGGAACTTGGCCTGAATACTAAGATAAATTGTCCAATACATCACTATATCTACATTTCACTCTTTAACCAATGGATATAATAATCATTCAAATTCAGAATGATTTTGCAAATTATGTTGAAAACTAAGAAAGTTTTATATATGGAAATTATGACTCACAATTTGAGAGTAACCATAACACATACTGCTTACTAAATGTATGAAAATATTAAGTTTTATGCAAATGTCGGTCATAAAATGACTTTTAGGTCTTAGATTTCATTCCTTAGAATATTTCAACATGAAAAAATATCGATTTTTGACAAAAAAATCAAACAATTCAGCACTGGGGGTATCTCTATTCAGAACTATTCAGCACCACTAGTGTTAAGATGTCTCGACATATTACCACAAGCCTAGCTCACCTCTGGGTCACTCTTGTTACTGCTTTTTCTCCGGGTACTCCGGCTTTCCCCAACCAACAAACTGCACATCCTTACATGACCCTGACTGATAATATAATGTTAAACTAATAAAACCCACTGATGTATAAGTCTCCGCTAACCCTATTTTATCAAAAAGAAACTTTTTTCTCATATTAATATAGGGATTGAATTTCGCTTTTATGTTATTAACCATGCTTGTATGGAGCAATTCCTCTAAAATATATTCTATGGGGCGCGTTAATATATGTATTGTTTACATTTTCCAAAATTCTATGAAAAAACAAGAATATACACGTAATAATGCGTCAAAATGTAAACAAAGCCATGTGTTTCTTTAAAAAACAGTAGCCCCTTTACGTTGCATAGAATATTTTCATACAAAGTTCAAAGTTCAATGTTACCATGCAGTTATGGTAAACAAAATCGGCTAGTACTTGTGTATAGTAATCAAGCCTGGCAAGTGTAAATATAAGAAAATGGTAATAATAGACAATATCGATCTCGCTAAACAAGAAATCTATTAGAATAGTACATACATTTCTATATTTTGAATATTTTTTAATTGTGTTTTAGCATTATTTATGCTAGAAAATATACCTAGAAAATGAACAAATAAGCAAATTACCTCTCTTTATTAAATCCCAGTGAATAAAACATCTGTGAATATGTAAAGAATGAAGTAATTAAAAAAAAGTTTCGAAAGCTAATAATATTTTTATTGGTACAATACCTTAACTGATATGACTTAATTTTTTTAATGTATATGTATAATTAGAGAAATATATTTTTTTCTAGATCTATTCCCAAAAGTTATTATTTAAAAATGATAAAATATTTAGTTTGTTCAGGAATTGGCTGGGAGTCCGAGACATGTTTTAGACAAACTACTGGGACCCTACCAGCAGTCGTGATTTGGGAAAAAATAATACTTTGCATCTCATGAAACATATTATTTCCATATAAACAAAACAACACCTTGGTGAAGTACATGTATTCGTCAGCAGCTCCAGACATTCGTAAATCCGGACACACAGTAGTATATGCTCATAATCACGACTACTGTTCCGTCACGACTACTGGTTGGGTCCCAGTAGAGAACAGTTTTAGAATAAATATAAAAAATGTAAAAAAAAAAAAATCAATTAAAAGGTCTCTGAAATGCTCAAAACCGAAACTGAAGAGACTGTAGATTGTTTGATATACAGAACATTTAATTTTTAAAAACCTGTTGTTTCTATGCCCCACCTCCCCTTAAGTGTTCAGTAACTTAAAAATTAAAATTAAAAAAGGTAATGTAAAAATTGCATATGTTAAGCTTAGGCCAACGTGTCATGTAAAACTGCAGTGCATATCTACAATTACATGTAATAATGTTGATTATATCCATTGTCAAGCTACCATTTTTCAGGTTTGTCTTCTATAGGCCTAGTTGTCAACTTGTCACTATATTTAGTTTACGGCTATCCCTTGTCTGAAACATCAGAAACATCGCTTTGATCTCATCACAGTACAGCTGATACTCGGTGCTATTTTTAGTCTGCAACTGATCAACAAAACATGTCATCTGATCACGGGTAAGGTTTAACTACGTACTAGTTGGACAGGTAGCAATTTAATCATATAATTAAGCAATATATTAGGAGAACATATTAAAACGGTATCTGTCTCAGAGTCTGTACAATAGACTGTCTGTTTACGAGTTGTTTTTAAATTCAATCCATGCAGTGTTGCCTAGCCTAACGAATGATTCATCGCTGTCATGATTAGACTTGGTACCCCGGTGTCATCGGTTTTCGACGGCGGAAGACCAAAATAGATTTCTACACACGATGCCAAACATATTAATTTCAAATCGTTAATTATATTTTTCAGGAGTATGTTGATAATGTTTTTGTGCAATCGTTCATAAATTCCATCAACTAAACGAAGCATTGTACGCGCCGATGCTTACCTTTGGCCTATGTGTACCATGTCATCAGAATTCGACGGTCATTTAAATGTGTCAATTATTGGCTACGCTGGCCCATAAGTGTCGTAAACACATCGAAAATAAGCGTCTTTATATGAGTTGAAACGATAACACACAAAAAAATAACTCTTAAAGTATTTTCAAACATTTAGGAACGAGTTTTTGAAATAGTCGTGTTTTCATACCATAAATAACTTATTTTTCTCTGCTTTTTTCTTGTTTCCGTAACAGCAGACATTAGGCGTCCGATAACGCCTCATTATCATATTTTGAATTATAGGGTCGTTTGTCTATTGGCTTTGCTTGAAAATAAGTATAATTTCTGATAGACATTCTTAAAGAATGTCTTTAATGGTATACATATCTAATCAATATAGATTGATCAGATATTGCAAATCGAGTACGCCGCTAATAATCTGACGTATGTGGGTTTTCATATGTTTTTCTTCCCAACAGAGTCTCTGTCCACTTCCGTTACGTGATATTTATGGCATGCGATGTTGACAAAGCAGACGATATCTTTGTGTGTGATTGGGGGTCTATGGCGATAATTTTATGGGTCTTTAAAAGGGGTTATCAAAAGAATTATGTAAATTTTGGTTTT
>SAYR01027469.1:2878025-2900253 GCA_004382745.1 Argopecten irradians irradians | reverse complement strand
TGGGATTGAAAACAAATATGTGTGAAAGTCCTTTGGATGTGATTGTAGAAAAAATATTAACGTTGCGTAAAGAAGGATATTCAAATCTCGGATACAGATCAATGTGGCGTATGCTGAATGTATTTCATAGAAAACGTGCTCCACAACAAACCGTCCGTAATTGTCTTTCCATAATTGACGAACAGGGTGTTTACCGGAGGTCAAGAAGGCGTTTACACCGAAGGCAATACAGTGTGGAAGGACCTAATTTTCTTATGCACATTGACGGATATGACAAGTTAAAACCGTTCGGGGTAGCGAAGTAATGCACTAAAAAAATGTTTTTTGAAAAAAATGAATGTACATTGGAATAAGATAGTATTGAAGATACAAAACATGTGTTTTGTCTGTGATACAAGTTGAACAATTGTAAATTCAGAGTGAATGATTTGAATTTCCTGTCGAAATTGCACTACGTGTTGAAAGTAGTTTTATATTAGGGATAAGAATACATACTACATGCTTTTAGTTCCGCATTATGATATATTGGAAAAATATTCTGAAGCATTGGACTCGTGTTACAAATAAGAAAATAATTCATTATTTGTTTTGATTTTCACTTTTACATATGAAAAACACATCCATGTCACGAGGCGAAAGGGAAAGTTCCGACTTATTCTGATAGAAATTTACATAAAAAATCACGTGCATTTGCCTAATTCGCTAAGCCTGACTATATATTAGGCTGTTTATTGCCTAATATATTGCCGCTACGAGATTCCGATATTAGCCAAAATGATTCACATGGCTACGATAAATAACGATTATTGAAACCTAGATGTATTATATTACAGGACTATGGATACCAGTCCACTTTCGAAATGACTTCCATATCGGAATGAATGGACCAAGGCATTTCAAAAGTGGACTGGAATTCAAGGACAAGATGTTTTTACCAAATTTTGGATAAGATATTTGGTTACCTCAGCAGAATCTAGAATGATTAAGTTTTGTGTGGAATATACCGGTAGGACGTAATGGACATTATGAATGACAAACGTTTTCTGATTCTACCTAATTGTCCATTAGATAAACGTACCCACGGTTGACGGCGTTTTGATTGGTGGAAATTTCAAACTTTGACTCGATCTACACAAAGCGAGGACGTCGTTAAAGGGCCACTACCTTTCCGGAACAAGATATGAATGTTTATCAAAATTAGGACGACACCGGAAATTGGCGGGTAACATAATAAGAGCAGAATTATAAATATTAACAGTTTATTTTTTATTAAATGGTTTAGAAGGGAATGTCAAGTGTAGTATTAAGACTAAGCTGTTAATTTTTGGGGCTCTGCAAAATTAATAAAGGGATGGCGTCATACAGTTATGTTTACATCTCTCCCTTCTTGAGCTTAATAACGTCATGTTGCATTCAAACGAGCATAAACGCGTTAACGTAGTTGATAGAGTCCCTGATGTCGAAAACCATGTCATGGATGTAAATATAAGTTATTCTTAATGGAGCACTAACGCGCTTCATAGACTATGTTCGTTGCCAACTGCGTTCATACTTCTGTATTCGTAATGAAAATGAGGATTAATCCTTATGTTCTCCGCCGCTCGTTGTAGAAACTGCCAATTCCACAATGTTTTTAATTAAGACAATTGAGGTGGTACTACAATCAGGTTTCACAGCTGGTGGTTGTTGTTTATAGAACTTATTCCACACGAGTAAATCCATGTCGCAAATAATCTAAAGACAATAAGTCCTTTTAGGCATAAGAAGTTAATACTGTACCACAAAAAAGTTGATAACTAATATACATGTATAAACTAACAAACTAAATCAGGTCTCTTCACATACATGTACAAACCAAAACAAAACAAAATTCCACAAAAATGCACAGATTACTATCCCACGAAGCCTTAAGGTTCTAAATACTCTATTTCAAGTCGGTTAATCACATCGCAAGAGTGCAGCATTGCTGTAAAGATTTCATCAGCATCTGCCATGCTTTCAACAATGAGAATTTGGTCTGGACGCATACCACTTAGATGTTGCAAGACCATTCTAAAATCATAAGAACAACCATGTGTTGGGAATTCTTCAGTAAATTCGTCCATTAGTTCATCAACTGTTTCCTCTGCAAGGTAACTCACAGGAATAGTCTGAGGTTCCAAACAATTCAGGCTGATGGTATAAGATATCCGGTATACCATTAACGTTTGTTACGTCACGTTGCGATCTTATTCGATGCGAGTTCCAGGTTTGCATAAACACATCCAGCTGGTTCTGAATTATATTCATGTAGCAGTACCTAAGACATTCAATATGAAGTACATTGCCTTCATCAAATATACCCATATCCTTCATGCCCTCAAATTTTGCTTTCCGAAAGTCGGTGAAAGAGAGGCGCTATGTTCCCCATAACCTTTCGATCCTTTGGTTACCACTGGACCTTCCAACCAAGAAACTGTTCACGCCTCTATAATGATCTCTCTGGTGCATACGGAGACATATTTGCAAGTCACGAACTAGTCCGCTAAACCTGCCTATATTATTAGGCTTTTATAATTATTTTTTTTGGCCTAATATATATATATATAATAGGTAACAATTTGTTTTAAAAGCCTAATAATATAGGCAGGTTTAGCAGACTAGTCATCAACAAGCACATTTTCAGTTCCTCTATCGCTCCTGATCATTGTCGGGAGTTTCTTTGAACTTTTCAGATATGCAAGATAAAAATAAGCAATATATTTCGGGTTAATATTCGATAAACTAGATTTTAACCAAAGTGTTTTCCGTGAGAATCCGTCAGCTACCCCGAACGGTTTTAACTTGTCATATCCGTCAATGTGCATAAGAAAATTAGGTCCTTCAACACTGTATTGCCTTCGGTGTAAACGCCTTCTTGACCTCCGGTAAACACCCTGTTCGTCAATTATGGAAAGACAATTACGGATGGTTTGTTGTGTAGCACGTATTCTATGAAATACATTCAGCATACGCCACATGGATCTGTATCCGAGATTTGAATATCCTTCTTTACGCAACGTTAATATTTTTTCTACAATCACATCCAAAGGACTTTCACACATATTTGTTTTCAATCCCAGTCGTCTTTTGATGCGTTTTATGCTTTCAAGACTGACAATAACCCCATGTGTGCATAACAGAAATCCACATATCTCCTTTAAATTAACCGTGTACATTAATCCGGAATAGTATCTAACTAAATCGTCACATTTGCATCGTTCCCTGGAGGTGGTAAAGCCATACTTTGATGCAGGATGCATGTTCCAACCAGTGACTGAAAGAAGTAATCAACAAATGTATATTATTAAACGTGTACATATTTCCAAATTTCTTATTATATTGAGTTCTGAAATCGTCTGTAGTATACACACTACATGCATTTATAAAAAAATTGTAATACAATAGACCAAATGAGATAAGTACATAGAAATGAAAAGTGAATATTCTTACCAATGATATCAGACCCAAGATTGGTGACTGCATGGTGGATGTCCTAATGTCTGCAGCTTCCAACTATAACATGACATGGGAAAACATGGCCACGGTTGATCTGACATGTTTACTTAACTTAATATAGACATGTTTAATTTCATTGGTTTGACATATTCAGGTAAAGTTGACATTTACTTTAACTAATCAATCTCAATAACAGGAAAGTCATCAAGCTCACTTTCTTCGTGACAAACCGTAAATAAATAACTGTTATGTTTAGAAACAACTCAACAAGTAAATGATTTTATAGTTGTCTTTTTAATAAACAAGTAAGAAAGACAATATTAAAATAAAACGACTTGTTTTTAAAAACTGTAACGACACATTCTCTTTTGTCGACATTTGAAATTAATTATGCTGGACGGAACAACGTAAAATCGGTATTTCTAGTTCAAAGTCGAAATATGAGAATGTTGAAGAAATTGATGTCATTTTGTTGTCAACTTTTGCAAATGTTAAAGCCGGTTTGTTGACAAAAATATCGACAAGTCATAAAATGTTAATGTGTCAAGGTCATATCTAACTCGGAAAGTAGACTTGTCTACAATGCTTCTTCTAGTTATTAACTTTACAACAGGTGATCAATATACGCTTCCATATAAATGTGCTCATCTCTATCCCTGCTGATTTTTATTTTTTGTTGTTTACTGGTGTTAACTGCATTTTTGTACACATATTTCAAGTAGCACGAAAATTAACGTCATGCTGAAATACATGTACACAAAATGCAGTTTACACACCAGTAAACAACAAAGAACTGAAATCATTCCTCATACGGTTGTATCATATTTCGACCGACAATTGTTTTTCAGTGTTCCGATAAAATGAACCTTCGTTTTAAACGTTATATACGATTGATGGAACATCCAGTCAGTTGATGGAATCCAAGAACATCTGATTTTCAATTTGGCAGGAAATTAGATTATAGAGAGTCAATAATATATTTTTTCAACAATATTTTGTTTTGCATACTATGTAATAAAGAATATTTTTTTACATATCTTGTTTTAGGTGTATAATTGAAGATTTATATTAGATTCATCATTTATTATGTTTTTAAAGATTTGTAAATACAGATATAATAGGCCTAATCGGATGCGCATTCACACTAATTGCACGATATGACATGGGTAAAAGTTAAACCAAACATAATATCAACACGACACGACATGAAAAATAGCCTATTAACACAAGATGACATGGAAATCCGTTTAAATCAACAAAACATTAACACGACATGACATGGAGAACAATAAAAACCAACAAAATATTAACACGACATGACATGGAGAACAGTTTAAATCAACAAAATATTAACACGACATGACATGGAGAACAGTTTAAACCAGCAAAATGTTAACACGACATGACATGGTGAACAGTTTAAACCAACAAATAATAACACGACATGGCATGTGAAATAGTAACACGACATGATATGTAGAACAGTTTAAACCAACAAAATATTAACACGACATGACATGGAGAACAGTTTATATCAACAAAATATTAACACGACATGACATGGAGAACATTTTAAATCAACAAAATATTAACTCGACATGACATGGTGAACAGTAACACGACATGACATGGATAACAGTTTAAACCAACAAAATATTAACTCGACATGATATGGAGAACAGTTTAAATCAACAAAATATTAACACGACATGACATGGAGAACAGTTTAAATCAACAGAATATCAACACGACATGACATGGAGAACAGTTTAAACCAACAAAATATTAACACGACATGACATGGCGAACAGTTTAAACAAACAAAATATTAACTCGACATGACATGGAGAACAGTTTAAACCAACAAAATATTAACACGACATGACATGGCGAACAGTTTAAACAAACAAAACATTAACTCGACATGACATGGAGAACAGTTTAAACCAACAAAATATTAACTCGACATGACATGGAGAACAGTTTAAACCAACAAAATATTAACACGACATGACATGGAGAACAGTTTCAATCAACAAAATATTAGCACGGCATAAAATTATGCCTGAGGTTCTATTATACGACAAAATGACAACACACTATCAAATACAGTTTTCATTCATATAAAAAACTAGATCTTCTAACAAATGCAAGGTTCATTTTATAGAACTACGATATTGGCGTATGAACATGTAACTGTGTGGTGTATAAAGTCAGCTGATCGATGCACGAGAATCGTTGTATTCATAGTGTATTCATATTGTATTCATAGGCAAATGTTTATTTCGTTAGTTGGTAGGTTTATATCAGTTAACAAACACTCAAAATGTAAATATAAAATAATAGTCGCTGTATGTATGATAATTCAAGATATCAATGTTTTCGATACAGAAAATTATAAAACAAATAAAATGTGAAGTGGGTTTTTAATCATTTTAGAAATACACGATTTTGTTTTGCTAGTTTGGCTTCCATCGAAAACACGCGTTGCGCCAAGAAAAGCTTCACATACCACAGACAAGTCATCGAAATATTATCAGTACGGAATTCAAAATTGACGATGCATACACACTTTTACAAGGGCGATGACCTGACACGACCTTCACACCAAAGCAGAAAATCCTGTTCAGCTGAACGCTTGACCTCTGTTAAGGTATTTCGTTCGCCATAGGTCTGGCTGAGGTGAGTTTACATTTGTATATTTTGTCCAAGGAGCCAGTCCCAATATAAGTTATATTTACATTTACACGACATTGATAAATCAAACAATTGTTCCGTATGCTAAATATATGTTTTATTAAAGCCTATAGCTGGTTATATCCTTTCAAATTGGACACCATCCGGTGTTACAAGCGATATAGGGACTGATTACTTGGAATCAGTCTATTAATAGACCGGGTTTCCAAACTAAACAGCACCTACACAGATACATTTTTTTTTTGCAAGAGCATTTTATATACTCTGTGCTGTTCGTGGGAATCGGTTTGGGCAAACGAATCATGCATGAACAAAATTGTAAGCTGCGATGAATTGAGAAATGTAAAATAATCGTTCCCAGGCTCGCGGTCACAGTAGATATTTTAGTGATACAATTCTTACAATAGATCATACGTGTATATCTGTGTCAGACAGTGTTTAAATATACAAGGTTGTAAATACTACGAGATTTGTGAAATATTGTTCTAGAGAAACCTATTTTACTTATAATATTGCATTTAGTATAATGTCATTATGTATGTGTATGTAGATAGCAAATTAAATCTATACCGACCTGTGTGTCAATAGCTAACATTCGATAACATCTAACAAGTGCATTAGAGCATGGCATTCATTCATATGTAAAAGGAGCGGGCGTGTCGGCGTGATTTATACATATAGTATTAAATACGGTCTCTGCTACAGCCGTAGTTTTTTTACACCGGTGAATCGGGTTCGATTCCTGGTTAGTGCACTCGACAGAAATCACACATAAGTTTATTTTCCTTGTTCTTCATTGCATAATTGTCAGATGTCTATACAGTCTTTTCTGTCTTGATAATTATCATACTAAGTTTATATTTAATCCTTATGATTTATTGCATTCAAAATGTTGAAAGCTCAATTACAAATAGTCATGTCTCACTTACTTGTCCCTGGCCCAATTGCTCCAAAAATAATTATTTTAACCAATTAAAGGACTGTGTGTGTAGTTTGGGCCCTTTCCATCAAATTTTCAAAATTGTTATTTATTGATTACTTTCTTGCATTTTAAATAATGCTTCCCTGATTAAACTAAAATGACTTTTATAATTATAAAAGAAATATAAAAAATTACCAACATTGTCGAAATGTCCACATGTTCATAATTTATGTATATTTTTGTGCAAAATTAGAACATTATCATTAAAAATAAGTTAGGGATGTACTAAAAAGGTTAAATCCACTAATTTAGATACTAAATAACAGTTTTGATTTTTTTTAATTTAGGGGCCAAAAAGGGCCATAACTATAAATAGATCTTTATTAATTTATGATTTTAACAATTGATAAAAAGTGTTACAATAAACAGATGAATTTGATGTCAATACCATAAGAAAGATAATGATCTGCTTTCTATAACGATACATAACAACCTGGCAAATTATCTTTTTTTAATATATTATGTTAAACGAGATTGATAATGTATTGAAAATTATGAAAAAGTCATATTTTGTTGTTCAGGAAATTGATAACTTTCATTCAAATAATGTGTTTGGGATTACCATTCTCATTTCTGTACCTGAAATTCAAACTTTGAGACAATTCTTTAAATTTGCTTGCTGGAGATGGAAAAATGACATATTTGTAAGATTACATTCACTTAAGCAAGGACTTTTCTGGTTACATAGTAGAGTTCAATAATTTCAACCTGAATCTTCATGTTGATGGAAAGCCGTTATAATATTAGCCGTTATGAAGCTGGTGTAATCATTTTTTTTTTTTTTTTTTTTTTTTTCTATTTTTTTTTCTATTTTTTTCCGTTTGTTAAAATGTGATTAGCTTAATACATTTAACTTTTAAAGTATTCACTCTCAAAAATAATAAATGTTCAGTTCGATAGTCAGTGACACTCTACATTAGACTGGGTATCTATTTTTAAATCTCCAATATGTTTAGCTTACCAATATAGATACAAGGGCAATATACTTTAAACACATTCTTTTTTCAAAATAAGTTATCCTGTCAAAGTAATATTGCTGAGTGTTTTTACGACCCGATTCATGGTCATATCCTTGCTGCAAATTTTGTTGAATATCTTATTATTATGCATAATGAGAATATATTCAGTATTATATGCAGTAAGATTATGACCGAAATGCTGGTTGCAAATTCACTCAGCTAATATATTTCGACAGGATAATTTACTTTGAAAAGAAAATATACTGCAGTGATATATAACAGCATTTTTTATCAGTACATGTTCTTGTAAGCATTACCATAATAAAGTGGCTTAGAAAAACGATGCAAGTGTTCACTGCTGGCGAAGGTGATAAAAATGACCAAATTTTAATCGTGATTTGTTTTCTTTCTTTTTGTCTGGGGTTCATTTCAATTAAAAGTAATTTCGAATGAGTATTGTTTGTTGAACTATATATTGGAGATGTTATAAGTGTTTAACGTTTCGCGAGTGGATTACTTGGTAAAAGTTACTAACGCTCTTTGGTATCTATTGTTATCTGTAGTAAATAGAATGACGCACATGAAAATAAATTACTGTATGCGGGCATGTTATCATCAATTTCTCATCAGATCCTTATAATCAGGTCCAAGTCCGGCCTAAGAGCGGTCAATCCACTAACAGACAACATACTTACCCAAAAGCACCGAAATAAATTTCCATACTATAAGACATCACCAATACAATAGTATTTTGTTGTGTAATGTTGTGTTTCGTGTAGCTGTGTATCTTGTAAGTCTTTAGTGTGCAAAATGTAGAACTTCAACGCAGATTGAGTGGAGGATACGTTTATTCGAGTCATATGAGTCGACTCCAAAGGTTACTGGCGCGTTGATATAGCAGTACACCGGGACAACAAATGTAAAGATTTCGGTATGATACCCAATACCTGAAACATTTGACACAAAGGTAGCTGCTGTATAACGTAGTGAAACATGGTTAATCATTAGGACTTATCCGTATCATAAGTAACACCATAGCTATGTAATTAGTAGTTATACAATGAACCTAACAGAACTTGGTTTCCAATAAAGCTTTACATGTACGTACATGTTATGCTATTGTAAATAAGAAACACATGTGCTTGACCTACACAATTTTTACATACTTGAAAGCCGTAGATAATTTTATATTAGTCCAAATTTCTAACTTTAAAATTCTTGTCATCATTACATTATACAACAGTTGATATTATAATGGCATTGAGTAATTAGACACCATTACAAACTAAACAAACGATCTCTAAAATTCATTGAGAAAAATTAAAGGTTTAATATATATAATGTCACGTTTTTGAACGAATAATCATGCCTTGCCTCTACCCCAGTCTGACGAAGAAATTCTCCGTCCGTCGTTCAGAGCTGCGTCATCGCAGCTATATTACGATATGTGGATGACCTATTATACTTTATTGACTTCTTCATACCCTGCCTCTACCCTAGTCTGACGAAGATCATCTGTCATAAATTAGACTTACACATGAGGACACATGGATGTCGTTTGAATGTATGCATACAATGTACTGTCAAGCTTGACAGAAGATAGCGAGATATCCTACACAAAGGTCACAAACTTTGGTCAAATTCAACAAAAAATACATCATTTTGTAATAAACGTTACGTATGACATAGATCAACACATGTAGTAAAATGTCACAATTAACCGTCGGTTTGCCCTGGGTTCGACTGCCGCGTTCGTTTGCGGCCTGCTTCGTTACAATTAGCTGCAATATTGTAGCCCAAAAGACTTTTAGACCGATAATGGTGTCGTCTTTAGAGCTATAATTGGTGCATATTACACAAGAAAAATTGCATACACGTTTTACGTGCGTTATAAAACGCATGTAAAACGCATGTTGAGGACCACGCATGTAAAACGCACGTACGAAACGTATGTAAAACATGTGTTAAACATGCGTAATACGCATGGTAAACAGACGTAAAACGTAAACGCATGTAAAACGGACGTTTCAAAACATGTGTTATACATACGTTTGATCCTATTACAAAATCCACCTTTTTTGTTTTTATGTACATTTACATTGTCTTTGAAGTTGCGCCATATATTTGTCATTTTCATAAGTAAAGTTTAATTCCATTTTATTTGTATTTTCGGTTCCTGTCCAATGAGTGATATTTTTTTTCATACATATTATGTTGTATTTACAATCGAGTGACTACATTGATAAATTTCATAATCTAAGGATGATTTTATTTTTCCTACATCAATTTGTCCTTAACGTCACTTTATCACTTATATTTTAAAGGCAAATTCTTAACTGAAGTCGTGCCAAATGTCCAATTGTTTTCAAATTCTGGCTCAGAGAGTCCAGAAATCAAGTAAAAAAATTAAGATGTTTACACAGATTTTCAGAATAACATTTAAACGCATTCTATTAATATACAATAAATTAAGATTTCCGAAATATAAATTTGTCCGGCCATTAGAATCTGTCATGTTATAGCACAGGTGTCTGCTTCTAGTTTTGAAAACATACAATAACCAACTCCTACTATATATTAGGGAAAGCTATTATTTTTTTTAAACCAGAACCAGACGCCAGCTATGGTATCGAGGATGATCAAACAGCAATTGTAGACCTACTAAATTGTACATCATGAAGCGCTGGTCAGCTGATATTGATCATATGTACATTGTATTCAGAGCATTAGTCTTCAAAACTGTTAAAATTTAAATTTAAAAAGACGGAATCCACATTAGCGGTTTTGCTTCTGTTCACAATCAGTAGAGGTACGTATAATTGTAGACCTACATGTATCATCATACGATATTGAAGCTGCTTTATCCATCATGAGGCTAATATGAGGTTCACTATAAGTTGGTAGAAGACATATATAGATAAAATGAAACTAAACCATAGAGGCTATTAAACATGTATTTGCATATGGGAGTATCATTTTTGAACAAAAAAAAAACAAAAAACAAAAAAAATTGCAGGTCTTCAATAACATTGATAAAACGTTTATATAATGTTTTACGTGTAACTAGTAGGGTCCGTTTTACATGTGGTGGAAAACAAACGTACGTAAAACATATGTTAAACATACGTTTAACGCATTTGTTTTGTTTTTGTTCAAACGTACCTTTTACGCATGGTGGCCAAAACATACGTAAAACGCATGTTTTTTCTAACGTATGTAAAACTCTCGCCTCACACCCATGTCTCATCTCCTCCCACCCTGTATCTCTTCGCACACCGATTCCTGTATTCCTCATCGCGCCGTATCTCTTCTCCACCGCACTGTACTCTCCTCTCAACCTTGTATTCTCTCCCATACCCCGTAGCTCCATGGCCATGACTATCCTCCTCACCTGTCCTCCACTGTATTTCTCCTACCCTTGTAATTCACTTCCCAACCCCGTATCTCCCTCCCTACTCCGTATCTCCTCCCGACCCCGTATCTCCTCCCACCCCTGTATCTCCCTCCACCCCTGTGTCTCCTCCCCACCCCGTATCTCCTCTACCCCCGTATCTCCTCCACCCTCGTATCTCCTCCCACCGTCGTATTTCCTCCCAACACCCTGTATGCTTTCCTATCCCCCGTATCTCCTCCCATCCCCCGTATCTCCTACCCCCATATCTCCTCCCGACTTGTCTGGCCCGATATGTCCATTCTCCCACCTTATCTCCCTCCGACCAAACCGCTAATATTCCTCCCATCCCGTGTTCTCCTCCCCACCCCCTATCTCCTCCAACCCCCGTATCTCCTCCACAATCCGTATCATTGATCCTTTCCATCATGCGGCACGGATATCCATGCACCACCAACAGACCCGTAAACTCCTCGCACCATGGCTTCGTATTCTCATCCATCCCGTATATCCTGCGCCCACTCGTATCTCCTTCCTACCCTTTGTATTCTCCTCACATACCTGTATCTCCCTCCGACACCCGTACTCATTCGACCAACCTCCTGTGTATTTCTCTCTCTCCAACCTCCTTTGTAATGCTCTTACCCCACCTCCTGTAATACCTACTCCCAACCCCTGTATGCTCCTACACCACCCCTGTATCTCCTCCCACCCTTGTAATCTCCTGCCTTTCTCCTCGTATCTTCCTCACACAAAATGTATTTTCTTATCTCTGCAGACCGGCGTGTATTTTGATCCCCACATCCACCTGTATATTCATCCTCCCAGTACAGACCGGTATCGTCCTCCCATGACCCCTAGTTTCCCCTCATCCGCTTGATATCTCCTCTTCCATACCCGTCAATCTCTCCCACCCTGTATCTCCTCCCCTCACCCCTTGTATCTCCTCCCTACCCCTGTATCCTCCTCAAATCCCTTGTACTCCTCCTCCCTAATCTCTACCGTAATCAGTCCTCCCACGCGAAACATGTCAGTATCCTCCTCCCACCCTGTATACATCTCCACCGGCCTGGTATCTCTCCTCCCACTCCTGATTATCCTCCCATCCCCGTATCTACTCCATTCTCTTCGGGTGGCTAGCTATATCCTCTCACCTTGTATCTCCTCCCGACCCGGTAATCTCTCCCACACCGGTATCTTCCTCCCACCCATGTATGTCTTCCTCCCCCAAGTATTCTAACCTAATACCACTTGTTAATGGCTCTTAGAAACACCGCGTATTTCCCACCCTCGTACTATCCTCCACCACCCCGATGCTTCTCCCACGCAGGTAACCTGTATCTATCTCCTACCATTAGCACCGTATCTTTCTCCCACTCTTCATCGGTATGGGGCTCCTTCTCAGTCCTCCCTTTCTTCTCTCCCACCTTAATAGAACTCCAATATCTTGCTCTAACCGGCCCCGTATCTCTCCCACACACCTAGTAGGTCTACTCAACACCAATAATTAAAAATACTCACACGTATCACTCTCCCATCGACTGTCCCTTTTTCTCTCCTCTCTGCATCAACACCCGATTTTCCTCTCCATCCGGCCGTTATCCTACCTTCAAACCCCGCCACGATACTCTCCTCACCACATTCTCTCCGTATCTCCTTCTCCATCCCTCGTATATCCTCCACCTTCCCCGTAACTCTCTCCGCCTCTCGTATCTCCTTCATCGCCGTAATCCCGGTCACCCAGGACATCCTCGGGTAACTTGACCTCGAGCGACCATTATCCGTCATCTTTACTCTCCAACCCCGTGTATCTCCCTCTCATCCCCGTACTCCTTCCGGCCTCCCGTAGGTACTCCTCCCACGGAACAACGTAAAATCGGGTGTATTTCTAGGTTCCTGTATCTTCTCCACACCATGGTATCTCCTCCCATCCCCGTATCATCGTTTCAACTCGCGTGCACATTTTCTGTATGTAGATAAAAATCACCATGATTTAGTGATAATTTCCGAAATGCTCTCTATCGAGGTTTTAATTCTGCCCGCAAAAAATAAATATGTGCAGAGTCTTTTCAAGTCACAACAGATTACCTCGTCACAAATATTGTTCGACACCACGAGTGGTACAATTTTATTCCCAAAAGACCAGTTTAATTAATAAATAATAAAATTTTCATTCCAAAGTTGTCGCGTTTCTTATATCGTCTATAAATGACTGTTTGGAAAAGAAAAATATCACATTCAATTGTAATTCTACTCTTCTTTTAGAGAAATATAATTTGTTGTTATTTGGCAAAATATTATAAGGTCAATTATCGTATTGATCATTTAGACTTTGGGCTTGTGGGCTAAAACGAGTCAAGGTTAAACTTGGTCAAGGGTATACGGTCCAGGGTAGGGGGTCACACAGAAAGTTGTTTGCTCTGTAAAAAAAAGCACCTGTAATATTTGGTCGTTTACTATTAGCAGTTCATCCCAACGTTCAGTTGAATTTAGTTCGGCCGTTTTATATATTTCGGGGGTACGAAATTATATAGAATAGTAAAAGACGATACACTTTTCTCAACGCTACTATCAGTAAAGATCGGCTGGGCGAAGCTCTTTCGGATCGCGTCTGGTCTATTGTTACTAACAATGCGTTTATATTAAATGGGGTTGTTTCAGAGAAGTACGTGAAGTCGGATAATTGTCGCACATATTCCAATATGGTATGGCTCCCGGATTTGTCTTCCAGAATATGCATATTAATAACTTTCAGAAATCAATACAGGGAAAGAATCAGAGAGCGGGATAAGGAAGAGATTTGAACCTCTCGATAGTAGTAATCTGGTTGGTTCAAATATTAATACATATGTTTAAGACAGTTTTACATCGTTTTTGACATTAAGTCGGTTTTGATAACGGCCTATCTTGGTACTATTTTTTTTGGACCATTTACGAAGCAAAGGTTAATAGTACCCCCATGGAGAGAACCAGCAATTCGGTAGGATATAAGGCGAATTTTGGCATCCCAATTGCCTTTCCTTAATAAACTAAAGGGCCCGTAGAATTCCGGCCTAATATAAGGGTCCCAATCAAATTGCTCTGATCAACTTTGTGGTCAAATAGGCTCCGATAGAAAGTGGCGAGCGGAACTCTTGATCGGCGGTGCCTTGGACATTTAATCAATTTAAAAATTGTGAGTGCTCCATTTACAACAAGAGACTCCGAGAAGGGGATAATTGGCGCCACCAAAAGGGGAAATGATCTATCGTCTGACATTTTCGGGAAAGATGGATAATTTACTCTGCTTTGAAACTGGTTACTCCTTTATACTACATATGAATTTGGAAAGGGGATCTTTCAGTAGTTCTAAAATATATAGCACTTTACATAACTCCAATTAATAATCCAGGGATATTTTATTTTTGTTGTTTACTTGGTGTTACTGCATTTTGTACACATATTCAAATTAGCACGAAAAATGAACGTCATGCTGAAGATACATGTACACAAAATGCAGTTTACACACAGTAAACAACAAAGAACTGGAATCATTCCTCATACGGTTTGTATCATATTTCGAACCACAATTGTTTTTCAGTTTCCGATAAAATGAACTTCGTTTTAAACGTTTATATACGATTGATGGAACATCCAGTCAGTTGATGGAATCCAAGAACATCTGATTTTCAATTTGGCAGGAAATTAGATTATAGAGAGTCAATAATATATTTTTTCAGCAATATTTTGGTTTTGCATACTATGTAAATAAGAATATTTTTACATATCTTGTTTTAGGTGTATAAATTGAAGATTTATATTAGATTTCATCATTTTTTATGTTTAAAGATTTGTAAATACAGAATATAATAGGCCTAATCGGATGCGGCATTCACACTAATTGCACGATATGAACATGGGTAAAAGTTAAACCAAACATAATTATCAACAAAAACAGCACCCGACTGAAAATACCTATTAACACAAGATGACATGGAAATCCGTTTAAATCAACAAAACATTAACACGACATGACATGGAGAACAATAAAAACCAACAAAATATTAACAGACATGACATGGAGAACAGTTTAAATCAACAAATATTAACACGCACATGACATGGAGAACAGTTTTAACCAGCAAAATGTTAACCCAGACATGACATGGTGAACAGTTTAAAACCAACAATATAACACGACATGGCATGTGAAATAGTACACGACATGATTATAGAACAGTTTAATAAACCAACAAAATATTAACACGACATGACATGGAGAACAGTTTATTATCAACAAATATTAACTGACGACATGACATGGGAGAACATTTTAAATCAACAAAAATATTAACTCGGACATGAACATGGTGACAGTAACACGACATGACATGATAACAGTTTAAACCACAAAATATTAACTCGACATGATATGGAGAACAGTTTAAATCAACAAAATATTTAACACGACAGACATGACATGGAGAACAGTTTAAATCAACAGAATATTCAACGACGACATGACATGGAGAAAGTTTAAACAACAAAATATTAACACGACATGACATGGCGAACAGTTTAAACAAACAAAATATTAACTCGACATGACATGGAGAACAGTTTAAACCAACAAAATATTAACACGAATGACATGGCGAACGTTTAACCAACAAAACATTATCGACATGAACATGGAGAACGTTTAAACAACAAAATATAACTCGACATGACATGGAGAACAGTTTAAACCAACAAAATATTAAACACACGACATGACATGGAGAAACAGTTTAAAACCAACAAAAATATTAACTCGACATGATATGGAGAACAGTTTTAAATCAACAAAATTAACACGACATGACATGGAAGAACAGTTTAAAATCAACAGAATATCAACACGACATGACATGGAGAACATTTTCAAATCAACAAAATATAGCACGGCATAAAATTATGCCTGAGGTTCTATTATACGACAAAATGACAACACACTAACAAATACAGTTTTCATTCATTATAAAAAAACTAGATCTTCTAACAAATGCAAGGTTCATTTTATAGAAATACGATATTGGCGTATGAACAATGTAACTGTGTGGTGTATAAAGTCAGCTGATCGATGCACGAAGAATCGTTGTATTCATAGTGTATTCATATTGTATTCATAGGCAAATGTTTATTTCGTTGTTGGTAGGTTTAATATCAGTTAAACAAACACTCAAAATGTAAATATAATAATAGTCGCTGTATGTATGATAATTCAAGATATCAATGTTTTCGATACAGAAAATTATAAAACAATTAAAATGTGAAGTGGGTTTTTTAATCATTTTAGAAATACACGATTTTGTTTTTGCTAGTTTGGCTTCCATCGAAAACACGCGTTGCGCCAAGAAAAGCTTCACATACCACAGACAAGTCATCGAAATATTATCAGTACGGAATTCAAAATTGACGATGCATACACACTTTTTACAAGGGCGATGACTGACACGACTTCACACCAAAGCAGAAAATCCTGTTCAGCTGAACGCTTGACCTCTGTTAAGGTATTTCGTTCGCCATAGGTCTGGCTGAGGTGAGTTTACATTTGTATATTTTGTCCAAGGAGCCAGTCCCAATATAAGTTAATTTTACATTTACACGACATTGATAAATCAAACAATTGTTCCGTATGCTAAATATATGTTTTATTAAAGCCTAATAGCTGGTTATATCCTTTCAAATTGGACACCATCCGGTGTTACAAGCGATATAGGGACTGATTACTTTGGAATCAGTCTATTAATAGACGGGGTTTCCAAACTAAACAGCACCTACACAGATACATTTTTTTTTTTTTTTTTTTTTTTTGCAAGAGCATTTTATATATCTGGTGCTGTTCGTGGGAATCGGTTTGGGGCAAACGAATCATGCATGAACAAAATTGTAAGCTGCGATGATTGAGAAATGTAAAATAATCGTTCCCAGGCTCGCGGTCACAGTAGATATTTTTAGTGATACAATTCTACAATAGATCATACGTGTATATTGTGTCAGCGGTGTTTAAATATACAAGGTTGTAAATACTACGAGATTTGTGGAATATTGTTCTAGAGAAACCTATTTTACTTATAATATTGCATTTAGTATAATGTCATTATGTATGTGTATGTAGATAGCAAATTAAATCTATACCGACCTGTGTGTCAATAGCTAACATTCGATAACATCTAACAAGTGCATTAGAGCATGGCATTCATTCATATGTAAAAGGAGCGGGCGGTGTCGGCGTGATTTATACATATAGTATTAAATACGGTCTCTGCTACAGCCGTAGTTTTTTTTACACCGGTGAATCGGGTTCGATTCCTGGTTAGTGCACTCGGACAGAAATCACACATAAGTTTTATTTTCCTTGTTCTTCTTGCATAATTGTCAGATTGTCTATACAGTCTTTTCTGTCTTGATAATTATCATACTAAGGTTTAATATTTAATCCTTATGATTTATTGCATTCAAAATTGTTGAAAGCTCAATTACAAATAGTCATGTCTCACTTACTTGTCCCCTGGCCCAATTGCTCCAAAAATAATTATTTTAACGCAATTAAAGGACTGTGTGTGTAGTTTGGGCCCTTTCCATCAAAAATTTTCAAAATGTTTATTTATTGATTACTTTCTTGCATTTTAATAATGCTTCCCTGATTAAACTAAAATGACTTTTATAATTATAAAAGAAATATAAAAAATTTACCAACATTGTCGAAATGTCCACATGTTCATAATTTTATGTATATTTTGTGCAAAATTAGAACATTATATTAAAAATAAGTTAGGGATGTACTAAAAAGGTTAAATCCACTAATTTAGATACTAAATAACAGTTTTGGATTTTTTTTAATTTAGGGGCCAAAAAGGGCCATAACTATAAATAGATTCTTTATTAATTTATGATTTTAACAATTGATAAAAAGTGTTACAATAAACAAGATGAATTTGATGTCATACAATAAGAAAGATAATGATCTGCTTTCTATAACGATACATAACAACCTGGCAAATTTATCTTTTTTTAATAATTATGTTAAACGAGATTGATAATGTATTGAAAATTATGAAAAAGTCATATTTTGTTGTTTCAGGAAATTGATAACTTTCATTCAAATAATGTGTTTGGGATTACCATTTCTCATTTTGTACCTGAAATTCAAACTTTGAGACAATTCTTTAAATTTGCTTGGCTGGAGATGGAAAAATGACATATTTGTAAGATTACATTCACTTAAGCAAGGACTTTTCTGGTTACATAGTAGAGTTCAATAATTTCAACCTGAATCTTCATGTTGATGGAAAGGCCGTTATAAACATTAGCCGTTATGAAGCTGGTGTAATCATTTTTTTTTTTTTTTTTCTATTTTTTTTTTCTATTTTTTTTCCGTTTGTTAAAATGTGATTAGCTTAATACATTTAACTTTTAAAAGTATTCACTCTCAAAAATAATAAATGTTCAGTTCGATAGTCAGTGACACGCTACATTAGACTGGGTATCTATTTTTAAATCTCCAAATATGTTTAGCTTACCAATATAGATACAAGGGCAATATACTTTAAACCCACATTCTTTTTCTTCAAAATAAGTTATCCTGTCAAAGTAATATTGCTGAGTGTTTTTACGACCCGATTCATGGTCATATCCTTGCTGCCAAATTTTTGTGAATATCTTATTATTATGCATAATGAGAATATATTCAGTAATATATGCAGTAAGATTATGACCGAAATGCTGGTTGCAAATTCACTCAGCTAATATATTTCGACAGGATAATTTACTTTGAAAAGAAAATATACTGCAGTGATATATAACACACATTTTTTATCAGTACATGTTCTTGTAAGCATTACATAATAAAGTGGCTTAGAAAAACGATGCAAGTGTTCACTGCTGGCGAAGGTGATAAAAATGACCAATTTTTAATCGTGATTTGTTTTCTTTCTTTTTGTCTGGGGTTCATTTCAATTAAAAGTTATTTCGAATGAGTATTGTTTGTTGAACTATGATATTGGAGATGTTATAAGTGTTTTAACGTTCGCGAGTGGATTACTTGGTAAAAGTTACTAACGCTCTTTGGTATCTATTGTTATCTGTAGTAAATAGAATGACGCACATGAAAATAAATTACTGGTATGCGGGCATGTTATCATCAATTTCTCATCAGATTCTTAAATCAGGTCCAAGTCCGGCCTAAGAGCGGTCAATCCACTAACAGACAACATACTTACCCAAAAGCACCGAAATAAATTTCCATACTATAAGACATCACCAATACAATAGTATTTTGTTGTGTAATGTTGTGTTTCGTGTAGCTGTGTATCTTGTAAGTCTTTAGTGTGCAAAATGTAGAACTCCAACGCAGATTGAGTGGAGGATACGTTTATTCGAGTCATAGGAGTCGACTCTGTCCAAAGGTTACTGGCGCGTTGATATAGCAGTACATACACACACCGGGACAACAAATGTCAATATTTCGGTATGATACCCAATACCTGAAACATTTTACACAAAGGTAGCTGCTGTATAACGTAGTGAAACATGGTTAATCATTAGGACTTATCCGTATCATAAGTAACACCATAGCTATGTAATTAGTAGTTATACAATGAACCTAACAGAACTTGGTTTCCAATAAAAGCTTTACATGTACGTACATGTTATGCTATTGTAAATAAGAAACACATGTGCTTGACCTACACAATTTTTAACATACTTGAAAGCCGTAAGATAATTTTATATTAGTCCAAATTTCTAACTTTAAAATTCTTGTCATCACATTACATTATACAACAGTTGATATTATAATGGCATTGAGTAATTAGACACCATTACAAACTAAACAAACGATCTCTAACATTCATTGAGAAAAATTAAAGGTTTAATATATATAATGTCACGTTTTTTAACGAATATCATGCCTTGCCTCTACCCCAGTCTGACGAAGATCGTCTGTCAGAAATTCTCCGTCCGTCGTTCAGAGCTACGTCATCGCAGCTATATTACGATATGTGGATGACCTATTATACTTAATTGACTTCTTCATACCCTGCCTCTACCCTAGTCTGACGAAGATCATCTGTCATAAATAAGACTTACACATGAGGACACATGGATGTCGTTTGAATGTATGCATACAATGTTCTGTCAAGCTTGACAGAAGATAGCGAGATATCCTACACAAAGGTCACAAACTTTGGTCAAATTCAACAAAAAAGGTTATTTCTCAATGAAAACATCATTTTGTAATAAACTTTACGTATGACATAGATCAACACATGTATTAAAATATCACAATTAACCGTCGGTTTGCCCTGGGTTCGACTGCCGCGTTCGTTTGCGGCCTGCTTCGTTACAATTAGCTGCAATATTGTAGCCCAAAAGACTTTTAGACCGATAATGGTGTCGTCTTTAGAGCTATAATTGGTGCATATTACACAGGAAAAATTGCATACACGTTTTACGTGCGTTATAAAACGCATGTAAAACGCATGTTGAGGACCACGCATGTAAAACGTACGTACGAAACGTATGTGTGTTAAACATGCAGAATACGCATGGTAAACAGACGTAAAACGTAAACGCATGTAAAACGGACGTTTCAAAACATGTGTTATACATACGTTTGATCCTATTACAAAATCCACCTTTTTTGTTTTTATGTACATTTACATTGTCTTTGAAGTTGCGCCATATATTTGTCATTTTCAAAAGTAAAATTTAATTCCATTTTATTTGTATTTTCGGTTTCTGTCCAATGAGTGATATTTTTTTCATACATATTATGTTTTATTTACAAACGAGTGACTACATTGATATAAATTTCATAATCTTAGGATGATTTTATTTTTCCTACATCAATTTGTCCTTAACGTTACTTTATCACTTATATTTTAAAGGCAAAATATTAACTGAAGTCGTGCCAAATGTCCAATTGTTTTCAAATTCTGACTCAGAGAGTCCAGAAATCAAGTAAAAAAAATTAAGATGTTTACACAGATTTTCAGAATAACATTTAAACGTATTCTATTAATATACAATAAATAAAGATTTCCGAAATATAAATTTGTCCGGCCATTAGAATCTGTCATGTTATAGCACAGGTGTCTGCTTCTGGTTTTGAAAACATGCAATAACCTACTCCTACTATATAGTAGGGAAGGCTATTATTTTTTTTTAAAACCAGAGGCAGACGCCAGCTATGGTATCGAGGATGATCATACAGCAATTGTAGACCTACTTAATTGCACAGCATGAAGCGCTGGTCAGCTGATATTGATCATATGTACATTGTATTCAGAGCATAAGTCTTCAAAACTGTTAAAATTTAAATTTAAAAAGACGGAATCCACATTAGCGGTTTTGCTTCTGTTCACAATCAGTAGAGGTACGTATAATTGTAGACCCTACATGTATCATCATACGATATTGAAGCTACTTTATTCTATCATGAGGCTAATATGAGGTTCACTATAAGTTGGTAGAAGACATATATAGATAAAATGAAACTAAACCATAGAGGCTATTAAACATGTATTTGCATATGGGAGTATCATTTTTGAAAAAAAATACATTGCAGGTCTTCAATAACATTGAAAAAACTATTGTTTTACGTGTAATTAGTAGGGTTATTTTAACAGACGTCCGTTTTACATGTGGTGGAAAACAAACGTACGTAAAACATATGTTAAACATACGTTTAACGCATTT
>SAYR01027469.1:2832977-2878015 GCA_004382745.1 Argopecten irradians irradians | reverse complement strand
GCACATGAAAATAAATTACTGTATGCGGGCATGTTATCATCAATTTCTCATCAGATCCTTATAATCAGGTCCAAGTCCGGCCTAAGAGCGGTCAATCCACTAACAGACAACATACTTACCCAAAAGCACCGAAATAAATTTCCATACTATAAGACATCACCAATACAATAGTATTTTGTTGTGTAATGTTGTGTTTCGTGTAGCTGTGTATCTTGTAAGTCTTTAGTGTGCAAAATGTAGAACTCCAACGCAGATTGAGTGGAGGATACGTTTATTCGAGTCATAGGAGTCGACTCTGTCCAAAGGTTACTGGCGCGTTGATATAGCAGTACATACACACACCGGGACAACAAATGTCAATATTTCGGTATGATACCCAATACCTGAAACATTTTACACAAAGGTAGCTGCTGTATAACGTAGTGAAACATGGTTAATCATTAGGACTTATCCGTATCATAAGTAACACCATAGCTATGTAATTAGTAGTTATACAATGAACCTAACAGAACTTGGTTTCCAATAAAGCTTTACATGTACGTACATGTTATGCTATTGTAAATAAGAAACACATGTGCTTGACCTACACAATTTTTACATACTTGAAAGCCGTAGATAATTTTATATTAGTCCAAATTTCTAACTTTAAAATTCTTGTCATCATTACATTATACAACAGTTGATATTATAATGGCATTGAGTAATTAGACACCATTACAAACTAAACAAACGATCTCTAACATTCATTGAGAAAAATTAAAGGTTTAATATATATAATGTCACGTTTTTTAACGAATATCATGCCTTGCCTCTACCCCAGTCTGACGAAGATCGTCTGTCAGAAATTCTCCGTCCGTCGTTCAGAGCTACGTCATCGCAGCTATATTACGATATGTGGATGACCTATTATACTTAATTGACTTCTTCATACCCTGCCTCTACCCTAGTCTGACGAAGATCATCTGTCATAAATAAGACTTACACATGAGGACACATGGATGTCGTTTGAATGTATGCATACAATGTTCTGTCAAGCTTGACAGAAGATAGCGAGATATCCTACACAAAGGTCACAAACTTTGGTCAAATTCAACAAAAAAGGTTATTTCTCAATGAAAACATCATTTTGTAATAAACTTTACGTATGACATAGATCAACACATGTATTAAAATATCACAATTAACCGTCGGTTTGCCCTGGGTTCGACTGCCGCGTTCGTTTGCGGCCTGCTTCGTTACAATTAGCTGCAATATTGTAGCCCAAAAGACTTTTAGACCGATAATGGTGTCGTCTTTAGAGCTATAATTGGTGCATATTACACAGGAAAAATTGCATACACGTTTTACGTGCGTTATAAAACGCATGTAAAACGCATGTTGAGGACCACGCATGTAAAACGTACGTACGAAACGTATGTGTGTTAAACATGCAGAATACGCATGGTAAACAGACGTAAAACGTAAACGCATGTAAAACGGACGTTTCAAAACATGTGTTATACATACGTTTGATCCTATTACAAAATCCACCTTTTTTGTTTTTATGTACATTTACATTGTCTTTGAAGTTGCGCCATATATTTGTCATTTTCAAAAGTAAAATTTAATTCCATTTTATTTGTATTTTCGGTTTCTGTCCAATGAGTGATATTTTTTTCATACATATTATGTTTTATTTACAAACGAGTGACTACATTGATATAAATTTCATAATCTTAGGATGATTTTATTTTTCCTACATCAATTTGTCCTTAACGTTACTTTATCACTTATATTTTAAAGGCAAAATATTAACTGAAGTCGTGCCAAATGTCCAATTGTTTTCAAATTCTGACTCAGAGAGTCCAGAAATCAAGTAAAAAAAATTAAGATGTTTACACAGATTTTCAGAATAACATTTAAACGTATTCTATTAATATACAATAAATAAAGATTTCCGAAATATAAATTTGTCCGGCCATTAGAATCTGTCATGTTATAGCACAGGTGTCTGCTTCTGGTTTTGAAAACATGCAATAACCTACTCCTACTATATAGTAGGGAAGGCTATTATTTTTTTTTAAAACCAGAGGCAGACGCCAGCTATGGTATCGAGGATGATCATACAGCAATTGTAGACCTACTTAATTGCACAGCATGAAGCGCTGGTCAGCTGATATTGATCATATGTACATTGTATTCAGAGCATAAGTCTTCAAAACTGTTAAAATTTAAATTTAAAAAGACGGAATCCACATTAGCGGTTTTGCTTCTGTTCACAATCAGTAGAGGTACGTATAATTGTAGACCCTACATGTATCATCATACGATATTGAAGCTACTTTATTCTATCATGAGGCTAATATGAGGTTCACTATAAGTTGGTAGAAGACATATATAGATAAAATGAAACTAAACCATAGAGGCTATTAAACATGTATTTGCATATGGGAGTATCATTTTTGAAAAAAAATACATTGCAGGTCTTCAATAACATTGAAAAAACTATTGTTTTACGTGTAATTAGTAGGGTTATTTTAACAGACGTCCGTTTTACATGTGGTGGAAAACAAACGTACGTAAAACATATGTTAAACATACGTTTAACGCATTTTTTTGTTTTTGTTCAAACGTACCTTTTACGCATGGTGGCCAAAACATACGTAAAACGCATGTTTTAAACATACGTTTAATGCATGTTTTTTCAAACGTATGTAAAACATGCGTTGCACTTTTTGCTGTGTACTGCTAATAGAGCAAAGTAATGATTGTGCAAACCACTATCAAAACGTCTGTATGCATTTTATTTTACTTTTTTATATCAATTACCTACTAGGCAATACAACTGAACCGTATTAAATATGAAATTCACAGCGAGACATTTTTTTCACATGTAAATATGATTGGGGGGGGGGTAAGGAAAATTATACGGCAAGTCTACAAATTATAAATTTGATGTCTTATGAGTGGTTAAGTAAATATTAAGAATTATGTTTCTTTTGGACAAAAATATTATATTGATGCATGTGTACGCTTAAAATAATTGAAACTCCACAAAAAAGTATAGGAAATTGTGCCCTAGTGATTTTCGTAGGCAGTGCTCCATTACGACACAAAGGCACAATTTCGTACCCAGCCGAAAGGTATAAAAGACCGGGTACGTATCTTCGTTCTACGTTATAATATGTACTCCATGTGTAACAGAAAACATTTTTTATCATTTTGAAACTATAAAACTTCCTTTATGTATTTTTTTATCTTTAAAGACATTTCATAGCAATGCTATAAAACAAAAAAATAAAGCATATATAATATAGACATAGTATTTCTCTAGTCTTGTCACTAATGTATGTTAATCGTTTTCATTGATATCAATTATAAACCTTAATTCTTAAAGAGATTCGTATGACTTACGATAATTACGGTATCATTTCAGTAATACATAAGATAACAAAATAAGAGATAAATGGAACAATAACCATTTGTTTTCATGTGAATCAATAACATTGTGAATGCCTCGTAAAACGGTCGTATGTTTCATTAGAACGCTAACTGTCCTAAGCAAATTTTTGCTTATTTTTTACTTTTAAAATTTATGTAAAACGAGATTGATAATGTTATAATGTTTGAGATTCGCAAAAAGTATTATTTTAGTACTGTTAATACTATAAATATCATCATCATTTTCGTAACATATAATTCTCATAACGCGGGTCATCTTATGTTTACAGCCGCCGTCCTGAATACCGCGCGGAAGTTGACTATCACTGCCGACAAAACTGCGAAATTACTCTTAACTGTTTTCATATATATCGCAGGAAATCCTTGCTTTTGTTTGGTGTTGTAATCTCATTATAAGCCTTAAATATAAATATATATATTCTTTTTCCAGATAGTGTTGGAAATGGCTTCAACAAGACCAAAGTTTCCGTCACAAAATCTGATGGGTGACTGTCCGTATGTAATGTCAGGAGATCCGTCTAACACCAAAAAAGGACTTATCGTTTTACAAGAATGGTGGGGACTAAACGATCAAATCCAAAACGAGGCTGAAATGATCGGGAATATGGGAAACTTTGTTACGATTGTTCCCGATCTTTACCGAGGGAAAATTGCAATAGATCACGAGACGGCTGGTCATTATATGGGTGATCTCGATTGGCCGGGAGCGGTGAAGGACATCGCTGGTGCGGCACAGAAACTTAAGAGCATGGGATGCGAAAAGGTAATAATGTCATGGAGGTCTGTCGTTGCCAAGAGATTATCTTTCAAATTTTATTTTGAATTCATTTTACCTTGACTTTAACAACACAAAGGAACCATAATCACATGTAATGTGGTGAATGTAGATGATCATATTTTGGCGATAATTTCGCACCACATATCACCCGATAAAATGTAGTTTTACTAATGGCATTATCCTAACCCATGTATAGCGTTAGTATTGCAATAATCACGAATTGCAGTGATATGCGGTTAAATACGAATGCGCCGACATACGTCCGTTTGCAGTATTCCTGCCACAATATATTGAATTGAATTAATTTTGCCGGTCCACAGAAATTTGTGAAATTTCTTACCTCGCGATATATATATATTTTTCTCTCTAAAAGTATGGTCTTCAATGTTAAATTCTATTCAAATTAATGACGCCTTTAAATGCTTGAAAATAATTCCCGCGAAGTTCACATTAGTTAATCGCAATATTTAGTTCCCAGCTATACAGTAATATCAGTTATGTGTGCCGTACTTTTCATATTTACGAATCATGAAGAAGCTTTAAAGTTATATGTGCCGTAATTGGCCAACAATTTGGACATGTTACTTTTTCTTCAATTATCTATTTAAAACCAAAAGTTTTAATAGCTGTGAAAGTCATTCAAATGGACAGACAAACATATATAATGCCTTATAAACATAAGTTAAGAACAAACAGGTAATGCACTGTGAAATTCTTGTTTTTTATGCCTTATACATATTTAGATGGAAACATACCTTCAGTAATCACTTATAATACTGCAAAAATGTGCAATGAAATTGGGGACAACAACATGGATTAATGGTCTGACCGTATGTACTCTTTTCACTTCAGTGAAGATGTTAATACAACGATTTTTTGGCAGTACTGCCAAAATCATTTTCAGCTCTTTTTTGTGGTTGTTAAATTAAAACCAATGCATTGAAAGTATTGTTATTCTCTAATGTTGGTAACTTTTGGAGTTGAATAACATATTGAAAGCTCTTCTTGATTCGTGACTATGAAAAATACGGCACATATAGCGTTAATAAGTTATTCACAAACATTTTGATAATTGCAATACACATGCTTTAAACATTTAAGTACAAATAACAGCTGAACATGTGTATAGACAGTCCTGCCAACAATTATTATAATTACATGTGCTGTGCAATCAAAAAAGAACATAAGGTCAGACAATTAAGCCAAGGTATAGTCTACAATTTCATTTTACATATTTTTACAGTGTTATCAGTATGAGAATGTGATTTCTGCACCTACGTTTTCATCTAAATATACATAAGGCATAAAAACAAAAATTATACAATACTTAAATTATGTGATGTTTTTAATAGTATTTAAAAGGCATTATACGTAGTTGTCTGTCCATTTGAATGATTTTGAAAGACTTTGAAGAAATTCATCAAACCGTACAATAGATAACTTTAAGGCCCGGTCCCACTGATACATTTTGATTAACGAATATTGCGTATGTCAGCGAATATCAGCCAATTTTGTGCACAATACATTCGTAAATCTTCCTAAACACCAGTGGGACCGGGCCTATAGAAAAAATGACATGTCAAAATCTTCGCTCCGATATAGCACACATTACTTTAAGCCATTGTAACCGTAACGGATGAACACTGGTATTGATATAATCTTGCTTATTTGATGGGTAATGGTGTCACATTACTGAATGCCAATACCTCCGGAAATTATGCAATTAACCATGACCGTATTAGTCTGCCGTCCAAAGCACTATTTCCGGTCGATTGTCTACGTTGATATCCAGATACCTCTTTTTTACCTCTATTTACCTGGATTGTACAAAAGAATGCATTTAATAGCGACAGGAACATTACGTCGTGACGGCATGCGATCATTGATATATTTCACAAGACATAAGTGAAAGTTCAAATCAATAATGCGTGACGCGGAGATATTTTCGATCAAAGTGAATCTTGGACATTGACTTGGTTGAGGAAATATAATCTGTGAAATAATTCTAACCAATATAATAACCAATGGATTGAAGTCATATGATACAAACAGAATAGCAATATATGTACAAATAAGATCAAAACCAAGATTATCATGGAAATGATTTTATTTTACTATATCATAAAGTGGAGATTTCATCTACAAAGCATACAAATATAGGACTTCATACGACATACATGTTCCCCGAGATGATTTACAACATAACATCATTGAGGTATACACAGCCCAGGCGTCTTTATCTGGTTTTGGAAAAATAGAATATCCTACCCCTACTATATGAACAAAGTGAGACACTCCATGAAACGGAAGTTGAGAGTACTCTCCATTTCACTTTGAAATTAGACCAATTTTGCCGAAAATAGTGAGTGTCCGCTCGTTTAATCATCGTACCTTAATTAAGAATCCTAGGTTTTTGTCGCGAAGTTACGGTTTTTTAATGAAACAGGACACCAAGTATCCAAATAGCGATACATCAACTATGAACGGAAGTTGATCTTTTAAGCAAGCAGTTTTGCAAGTAGCGATCTGATTGGTCAATTAAATTAACTACTCGCTTGAAGAGTTCCACTTCCGTTCCACAGTTGAAGTAGCAGAGTGTCTCACCTTGTTCTTATAGTAATTGTAGGTTATTACATTCTTATCAAACCAGAAGCAGACGCCTGTGATGGATGCGTAACAAGTGATGACCTTAGACAGATAGGTCATCCCAAGAAACATTGGCAACTTCTAACGACTAGCTACGTTATTATTTTAATAGGAAGCGGTATTTGACTGCGTCGTCGATTATCAGTGACCATGAAGCTCAATCGTTTGGTGTTTTATTAGTTTAACGTCCTATTAACGGTCAGGGTCGTGTAAGAACGTGCCAGGTTTGTTGGTAGAGAAAAGCCGGAGTACCCGGAAAAAACACCGATCAGCTGTCAGTACCTGTCAATTGTCCCACATGGGATTCGAACCCGCATCCCAGAGATGGAGGGCTTTTGTTAATATGTCGGGACATCTTAACCACTCGATCAGAGCGGCAGAATATCCGACTAGTGTTCGGGTGTCTCGCGTTCAAGCCCCAATCTGGCTGTTGTATGTCCACCTTTCTTCTCATGTACGCATTGTCTAAAGCCTCTATGTATTGAAAATACTTTTGAAAGAAAAACATTTTGTAATTTTGCTGATGATGTATATTTGTTAACAGTTTTGATTAATTGTTCTATTCATGGTCCAAAATTAATAAAAAAGGCCGTTTTTGTCTATGAACTGCCATCAATCGATATAATTAAGCCCGAAACGTCATTTTCTTCTGTAAATATCATATATGAGTCTAGTGTTCGCTTATATATCTTCCACATAGAAATGTTTGTATATCAGATAATATATTGTGAAGAGCCTTTTTGAATCTGTTGTCATTGGAAGCTGAGGAAAGTGTATATGAAACGTTCTCCAGTTTATTTTTAAGTATTGTGTGGTTTATTTCCTTTATGTTAACACGTGATAATTCCGTTTTTTAGTTTTATTTGTTCATAACTTCATAACCTACATTAAGTGAACGTTATATGATTTTTTAAAAACATTCTAAAAGAAAAGAAAAGAATTTTACTAAATCTACTGATTAGCATTTTATATAATGCGAGCTGCTGATATTCATGGGTCTGTTAACTCCATTCTATTGGGAAAAAGTGAATTTCACGTGAAGTTCACGTGTATTTCAGGTGAAAAATTTACGTGAAAGGGCATTCACGGGAATTTCATGACAATGGGAAAAATCAAGTGAATTTTGTATGCGAAGAAATATTGCCTGTGTATCTTTCAAAACATCTTTCAAATCAAAATCTTCTAAAAATTCTGAATATCTAATTTTGGTATTTGTCCCTCATTATAGATTGGAGTGACAGGCTTTTGCATGGGCGGAGCGTTGTCTTTAGCAGCAGCCGTACTTGTAGAGGAAATCCAGGCAGCGGCGCCATTCTACGGAACCCCGAAGGACGAGCTAGCTGATCTATCTAAAATCAAAATACCGCTTCAGTGTCATTTCGGTGTTGAAGACACGGTAGAAGGTTTTTCTTGTCCCAAAGCTCAGGCTAAATTGAAAGAAAAGTTAGAAGGAGTAATTCATGAATTTCATGTATATCAGGCAGCACATGGTTTTACTAATCCATCCTCCCCTGGGTATGACAAAGACGCTTGTGATCTTTCCCTTGCACGAATGGTTGAATTCATGAACAAGCACTTGTCTTGAAAGATCATTACGTAGATTTTGCTAAGATTAATCTTGTTTGTTGTCATAATATTAAGTATGATATGAAGTAAACTTCCTATTTTATATGTATATATATTCGATTTTATATCATTAAACGGCATTTCAAAACTTTGTACTTTTGTTATAATCTGTTTCTTTCCATGCATTTACAACAAAAAGTGGTTTACAATATCTTTATATGACGATTGATTGATGTCATGAATAAACACTTTGAAAAATATCTATATGCATTACATGGTAATATATGCATTACATGGTAATATATGCATTACATGGTAATATATGCATTACATGGTAACAACGATGAAAAGTATGTTATGGAATAATCTTATTTCATTTGTAATACTTGTTTCTATTGGTTAGACGTTTAAGGTTATTCTAACAAAGATTAGCTCGTCCATTATTATGACGTCATACACGAAAAACGTGTCAGCGGTATAAGCGGGACAGTTATTTGCCAAACTCAAATAATGGCTATAAAATATCAATGTACGACATCTGAATTTGTTTTAGTGTAATTATAAGCAAAAGCAAGGAAATCAATGAATAATTAGTATCTAACTGAGTTATTCAAATTAAATTATTAGCAGTATTCTCAATATTATAGGTTTATGATGTAATAGACGAAAAAACTTGACGGACATTCCTTTTCATAGAAACTTTTCGTCGTCTATGAAGAATATCCATCAGTAGTAAATAGGGATTGTAAATTTCCTATATTACATGTAAAAAATTAGATTTCATATTACATCACTAAGCGGCTTTTCAAACTTTTGCAGTTTTGACCTTCCCTGTTTCCCCTTTCGTTAAATACGAACAGGTATTATGTACATATTTTTTCATACGCCGGTAAAATTAAACAAAAAAGTGACACCTATGTTTGATTTCAACAATTAAAGGATTGTTAGATTGCATTTTATTGGAGATATAAATGCAATCTGGGTGGCAGATAAATAGAATAACGCCCCTTAGGGTAATATGAATATTTATCTGTCAACCAGATTGCACATATATCTCCAATAAATGCAATATAACAATCCTTTAATTGTTATATTTACATTTTACTTTCTAGTTCGAAGTAGTCCCTATAAACAATTGAAAAGACAACAAAATGTTTTTCATTAGCTATTCTGTTTACATTTAATTATCCAGACATTTAAAAGGTTTTGTTATAGTTTCATAACCAAACTGGTTCATTCAACTACAAATTGTCAATTTTCCCAAGCGCACTAACATTGTGTCAGTAAACAAGACTCACATCCCTTTATATAGATATTACTTCACCAAGTCTAGGCTGCATTTATTGGCTCATAAGGCAGATCACGATTATCATTAGAGTAATGGGAGTCTCTGTGGCAAAATGTAAATATATTAACGTAATAGGTTCTGTTCCTGCTAAGTGTTCTTGATGAAGGGAAATAAACGACAAATTAGCTCATTACTAGTGAATGAAGATGTGATTCGTTGTGGATGCAGTAATTTTGCTATCCAGAAATAAAAAAATACTTTTTGAGAAATTACAATCAACTCGTTTACCAAGTGGTTTTGTTTACAATTAAAACTTATATTTTCCTGAATGTTGAAGTAGAAATATAGTCACTGTGTCGTTTGCAATTTCTAATTTAAGATAATTGATATTCCATTCATTTCACTGAAAAAAGAAGAAAATACAGAACGTATAGATCTATCCCTAAATACTTGCCAGCTGTGTAGAATAATAAAGACTTTAAGAAAATATATCCTTCATATCCACATATGAAAGAATATTTTTCTCTCATATCTCGACGTTGGTTTTTTCCTTCAATTATACAACTATGACATCCCGCCATTTTGAAATAGGTTTAAAGACAACCGTGACTGTAAAGTAATCTTCCATGCATGTAAATTGCGTGATACTTTCAACGCAAGTACTGTTGATGTGATACAACCCGAGACCAGCCAATATTACAACCATGGGATATGAGGTATGAGAGAAATAGAGGATCCTACAGGAGTGACTATGTGATATAAAATTTACCAAACGAGTTCATTAATGTGATATGTCACAAGCCTTTGGATAAGATAAACAGAATTCGTACACAAAATGACGATAAAGGGGCATGGGTGGCCTCCCTTTTAACCGTGCAATTCAGTCGCTCAAATTTAATGACTTGCAATCGATGTACGTGTGGATTAATGATAGTACTTTTCGATGGAAAATGGGTCAAACATAATCATACGTACATTAGTTGTATATCATTCCATAAAAGAAATTATTTACCGGTATTATACAGCTTTTTAATGTACGTTGCATTACTATTTTTGAAAACCAAAAGTAAACCTTAAAAAACCTTTACTGTGATGCCATTTTAGGTAAATACATATCTTTTTACTCTGAACATTTTGCATTAAAAGGAAAATAATACAACTTTAATTTTGATAATCGAATCTTCAGTTTAGACTTTTGAAAAATCACTTTTTGCTGTCGTATTAATCTCAATTTCTAACAATCTTTACGAGAATAATCGGTTAATAGATAAAAACAAATTACCATCATATCGGAGTTCTGCATTCTTTGGGATTTAAGTTATAATTCACACATAATTTAAAATAAATTTGAATAAATAGAATAAGCGATAAAACAAAGAAATACAGTACACGATTTTAAGACCTATCAGGTTTGACGCAAAGAAGTAATATAATAAAAATTTAACAAAAAAGACATGATATATTGTAACGAAACATGAATTTTTATTGATGAACATATTGCAGATCCGATGGAGTTATACAATAAGATGAAAAGTACATTTGAAGGATGGTTTGGAAAATATATTTTGATATTAAACGGTTATGAATTAGAAGATAAATATAAATAATTAGCTGACAGAACTAGTCAAACGTTATGATGAATGGTAATCGTTGGTACGTTCGGAAAATTTGTCATTTCTGGTGTCGTGGCTGTGATGGTATCAGGCTACTGTAGAATCAAAACAAAATACAATATTAGACCAAATATACAAATACGGAAAATCAGAAACATCGTTACATGTAATCGCATTAGTTGGCACATTATTCGTGTATGACCATTACACAAATATGATAATACTGATCTTCAAAGGAGGGTTTGATATACCAAAACATTGTAGACAAGATACGATTCTAATCCAACCTTCCGTTTATTATGTAGTTATAATATGACGCGAAAGCCCCCCTCCCCCCTCCCGTATTGCATATTTGTATCTTTTGACGCGAAAATCTTGTAACAAAACATAGTTTGAAATGAACTCTAATGATTTCCTCATGGTTGTGAAATTTCAATTAACTGAACCCGATAAATCAGATTTAATCTGTCAGATAGAAACAAACGATTTTTAAAATCTGCTTTAATAATGATCAGCTTATATTCTTCCGCTCATAGTACCATAAATATCTATTTTGATCAAAAATACAAATTGGAAAAATGCAATGCATATATTGATTTACTGATATCATAAAACATTCATTTACAAATGCCACTTAGCAGATGGATTTGTATGTTTCTTTAAAAACAAAAGCAACGTCCTTTTTACACATTTCATACCATTGCATGTTTATCGTTCTAGTTAATCAATCGAAAATAATCCATTGTGTTCCGAATCCACCCGCTCCCCTTATTAAATGAAATGATTGTCTACTAAGTAAGTAATGTGGACAAATTTATGTACCACGTGATACCCCATAACGTTTTTGCGGGACTAGTGTATCCAGTGGTGATGGATGACGTCATTCAATTACAAATCAAAATGACCCCGCTTATTCCTTATTCCGTATCAGGTATCACATGGTACGTGAATAAGTACCCTTTCAACTGCCTCGGCGATAAAGTATCTTTACCAATAGAGGTTCGAATTAGTTTAATATACGAGTTACAACTACACAAACCACACGAATAGGTTATGTTGAATTATGATGAAATTCAATTGAGATTAGTGTGATGTATTATGTTAAGAAAAGTGTACTTGTCATGAAACGGACTATATAATGAAACTTTCACGCTGATATAACTCTCGATCAGGCTAGGATATTGGTCTATTTTATATTTTCTTATATTTAAGTCACCTCAAATATATTACAACTGTTTCAAACCGCTGGTGAAATAAGCAAGAAAGTATATAATAAAACGGGCTATATGTGTACTTACGATTTTTCTGCGACTCGCTTTTAAGTTTCTTTTTTAGCATCCTCCTAGATGAGTCTGGGAGTTTTCGTTTCAAAAAAGAAGCGGTTGTGCCAAAACCTAAAGAGGAAATAATAAAATCGAATTTTAGACTCAAATAACATTTTCGTGAATTCGCAGAACATTACGAAAAGAGAATTAAAGGATTGCTATGGTAGAACAGTAAGTTTATAGAGAGTTCGGTCCTATCCATTATACCTGTAGTTTACATATGATTAAATAGCGTATAAAAATCATAATTTGGTTTTCAATATAGAATATTAACACCAGTGTAGTTTTATTTAAATGAGAGGGAAGACAGAGAGGGAAGGGGGAGGGGAGAGAATATAACGTCGATATTTAGCATGCCTTTAGTAATTAATGTAATTTTATATTATCAGTAAAACCTTTTGTACCAAGCAGTGTAGCAGATTATTGACACGGCAAATCTGTATTTGCATCTTACAGAGTTATCTGCCCTTGCGGTAAGGTATTGATTGTGACGTCATGTGTTTGCGCGCGTAACATTACAGTTTTCGGAGAAAAAAATACGACGTGAATTGCGCTCACAAAAAAATGACTTAGCAAACGATACCTACTTGCCAGGGAGCTAACTCTCTAATATTCAAAACGTTCTGCTGCTCAAAGTGTTGCCGTTCATATATAGGGCGTATGTGTTTATTCATATATGAGCTGTAAAACTGCATGCAATAAATCTTAAGATGTATACGGAGCGCCGATGAAAACGCAACACTGTGATGATATGCAAAATATAATGGTAACAAAAATTTTACAGAATAAACGCTACCCCCCCCCCCAAATTCAGTTTCACACTTTCAATATCTGATGTGGCCACCATTTGCCTCCACACAAGCACGACACCTACGTTGCATGGACCAAACCAGACGCTGAATTCTAACTGGCTGAATGTACATGTTCCTCCACTCCTCCTGAAAGGCAATTTCAAGTTCACGTTAATTTTGCGGATGTGGCTGACGTCGTTTCACAGCTTGAACTAACTGGTCCCACAAGTATTCAATTGGAGGTCAGGGGAGAAGGCAGGCCAGGGCAGTGTTGAATGTTCTGTTTATTAAGGAAGTCTGTGGTCAACCTTGTTGCTGAGTGCGCACGAGTATTGTCTTGCTGTAGAATGTCGACGTCGGGACGATTACGAAAGAACGGTACAAAGATAGTTTGTAGGACTTCGTCGATGTGACGCCGTGCCGTCAGATTGCCGTCTACGATAACAAGGGGCGTCCTGCGGTCGAAGGATATCCCTTCCCCACACCATGACACTGCCACCATCCCAACGGTCACATTCGCGGACAACCGAATCGACGTGACGCTCTCCCCGTCATCTCCACACGCGAATTCTACCGTCACTAGGAGGCAGTTTGGAAGCAGTCACGGAGGTGGGTGACCCGGATGTAACGGTCCTATCGATTCGACGTCACTCGTTGCCTTCCAGGAGAACCCGTTTGAACGCACCGCTGATGACGTCTCACAATAGTAGGAGGCGAACATCCCATTCTACGCGCAATTTCATGCAAGTCCGCCTGTCAACATAGCCCTAACTTCGTGACGCTGGGTATCCGTTAGTCGTAGCATCGTTATCCAAACTAAACGGCGTTTTCAATATCTGAATGTGGAAAACAGTCTTCTTATCCACAAGGACTGTACACGTGTAATGGGTAGAAAGCGCGCATTGATACCAAGTGCACGTGCAGATAGGTACTTTTTCAACAATCGACCGCTTCACGGCCCGAGAGCAAGTTCAGTCATGCGAATCATTATTATATACATAGCTAAGGTGCTCAAAGTTTTACATTATTAATTTGTGTGATATGAACAAAACATCTAATTGAAAAATATTCAATAAAAAAGTATTGCGTTTCATCGGCCCTCAGTATAAATGAAGAAAGATAGAAAGAAACAAAGACAGACGCAAATAAAAACCTTGTCGCTTCATCATTTCCTCGTCGACTTCGTCATTTTGACCAGCGACTTTGTACCTTGCGCCATTTTCGTCTGAAATAAAAACCCGATTAGACAAAATTCTTTTGCTTTATAAGAATAATGTCGCATATACACACTCCGCATTTTGATACATGTATATTCAAGATTTAAACTGCAGTAAGCGTTCCTCCCTACAGTAATATCAAAGAAAAATACAAAAAAAACTATAGTTTATCCGCATAGTCTAGTGGCTTTTGTCGAGTTATTGGTGTCTTTGGGCATTTCTTGATGAAGGATGACACCATATACAGAAAAGGTTCAATAGGTCATCCTCTGTCGGAAATATATGGGATCATCTTTTTACTATACGGTGAGGTCAAAGTTGGAGGGTCAAAGGTCATGCGGTCAGATATGCAATAACACCTCCTTTGTTAGCCAGAATTTAAAGTTTAAAAGTTGATCACCTTCTATTTTTTTTCTCATCCGCTGTGTCAAACATAATGAACAATATAAATCAATTCGTCTATTATTGCTGCGATTACTTTTTTGCTTAAATAATGTTTATTACATAACAAAATAATTATCGTTAGGTGGCCAAAAAGAAACCGTTTAACTCATAATTAATGCATGTTAAAGCCGCAATGCAAGTAAAAGCATGCATTTGGAATAGATATATGTTTATAATGATTTTTTAAATTTCGAAAAATGTTTCTGAGACATCCCCCATTTACGACAGTGTCGTATCTAGGAAAGTGGCAGCCATTTTTCTTGCTTTGCTTAGTTACCTTCTCTGGCCATCCCCCTTTATAAAGCATGTTAATATTTTCTAACATACATTGTCAGCTTTAACCATTATAGCTAAGAACCAACTTCTTTCGAAGTCATCATGTGTTATCCGTCAATTTTTTAATCGTTATTTCGAACGTGAAAAAATCGTTGAACCACGATCCTCCACCGACCGCATTTAAATCGAATATCCGAATCTCATCGACATTACAATCGCTCCTTTGAAGCCAATGTCTCGTGCAAATGTATATAAAGTATAGTAAATATGAAGATGACATTTATACAACGATCGTTTAGTATTTGTAATAGTTCATAATAGACTACTTTAATCTAACAGCGTATCTCTAGGGAAATAAACATTATATATAACCATGATAACCTTGAGAGACTAGTACAAAATATGGGAAATCTAAAATGGAAAGCAGCGTGTCCTTTTGTGTGAAATGCCGTTCAAACGTTCAAAATTGTATACAACTTTATAGAATAGTCTAGCATATCATTTGTTCTTACCAACAAGTTGGTATAAAATTAGTTGCAGAAAATGTACATACCTTTCAGATGGATAAGGAGTCGTTTGACTAGACCAGCAACTTCAGCTTTCTTGTTTTCTAGAAATAAATATATAGCATATATATAAATAACAGCGGATCGCATTTCCCTAAAAACTTTCCTGTATTGATATTACTTAAAGGTATGTAATGAACGTTGTTAATGTTTACGTTTGCGTAAGTGGTTGATTCAGGAACCAAGCCATTTGTTTTTTTATTTAAGAAACAAGGAGTCTATTTTATATCAATGTGTCAACAGTTAGGATGGCGGTGATAAATTCAGCCTTGGGTAATGGAGAGGTGGTTTTGAAGTACCATTGATATGGATAAAAAGTTTGAGTAGTTAATGCATTAGCGATTTTCACTTCTGAAGTACTTTAATTTTTTTTTTTCATTTTCATCCTAAACACACAAACACCACAAAAGAAGATATGCAGCAAATAATTAATGACCTGCGTACTTTATATATCCTATTGTACTATACTGTACACATGTGTATATTATACTTACTGTCCCAAGATTTTGCCGAGATGGACACAGTACACACAAGGAGACATACTAATCCGAAACGCAATGGAGTAGTCATGGCGTCAACGACCGCTGTTTGTGGAATTCATGCAAAAAGTGACGCGTTATAGGATCAAAGTGGGTGAATATACCACCACAGGATTGCGCATGTCACAACCAAGCCTCTATCTAGAGATGACAGAAAAAAGGGTAAAAAATTGAAAGTTCTTGGTTACGGTTGGCGGAGCAAAGCATCAAAACACATTATGTACTATCGGTGACTGTTACAGTGAATATAGGTATATATTAATTATGTACACTTGATCGGATATGTTTAAAAGATGGCAATACAACATTAAGTCAGTAATATATACATTGTACATAATTATTCTAAAACTTATAAACGTATCCATTCGTTCTACAAAGTAAGCACTTATTATTTCTAGAGAACGAAAGAAGTGTTCCTTAAAAGCTGAAATGCTTCGAAATTGTGTTTTTTTTTTATTTATGTTTACCTTCTCGAAGATATTTTTTACAATTCAATTATTATATATACAAGGAAAATTGATAGAATTAATCTTCTAGCTAATTAATACGGTATCTCCCTTTTAACTCACCCGTGTAAGTTTTCTTTCAATCCCTACTTGTTTTACGTTGTACTGAAATTGTGAATTTGGGAAGGACAAGACATATAGTTTGCATCAATTGCTTAATTATTGCCCCCTCCTCTTCTAGGGCAAAACGGTATGAATCCCAATAGCGAAATTTGTAGTAAATGTTTGAAATCCTGGAGGAAATACACACTGAACCCGTAGACATACATACGCAAATTAAGCAGATGGGAGATACAGGACATGTGGGCCTCTTGTTTTGTTGTTTTTATTGATATATGCGTCTATGAACTTCGAACGATGCATAGTGCACGAACCAAACTGCTTTATTTTGCATTATAATAGGTCATGTATAACGGAACAAGCATTCAAACTAGCAACTGAAACTTACTTGAATATGTTTATCACAAATTATAATTATTTCCAATCAACATGCAATAATGTAAATTTGAATAAAATCTGCAGTCACGCCAATATGAGAAGTAACATAATTCAAATTTTCGAAGATCATTTTTTTCTAGTTTTCATACCAACATTACATTTTGGTGGTGTCCAAAGATGAAAAATGTTTTTTTTTTTTTTTTTTTAAAGAGATTTTACATGGGTACAAAGAACATTTACATTTGACATTCAAAATTGATTATTTTTATCTAAATCGTCATATACATATATAAACTTTGAATTAACTTTGAATTTCTCTAATATTGTAAACTAAGTTATTTACACGGGCTGCTAAATAAAATGCACTTTCAAGGTATTCCTTGAAAAGACAAAGTTTACTCTCTCTGTACATATACATGTATTCGCATTTTTTGGTGTTCATTTGCGTAGCATCAAGATGAAAAAAAATCTATGGTATTCGCATCAATATTTATAATGATGATTTTGAATTGTTGAATATCCTAAAGATGGAACATATTAATTAAATTGTTAGAAGTGATTTCTTTATTTCCATGGACTTGTTACCCGTGAATTTCGTCGAAGCTACGCATAACGTCATAAGGCGATTTGATTTGGTAATAGCGATAACAGTGCGCATTTCTGGTTAAATATAAGAAATAAGTTTTAAGAGTCCTCTAGTTACCACAGGATTGAAGACAAATCTATCATAACGCGAGAATGATAGGACCATTCATTCCCAAAGACGGCAGTTTAATGCTTAAATAACTGTAAGCCATTATAATATATGAATATTAAAACAAGAACAAATCAGGAATGACAACTAGCAAATATACTTCACCAATTAACAAACAAATACAAGTTCAGGTAACTAAATATATCATACAGGAAATCTAGCTTAATGTCTTTGAATTCGCATGAAGAGCCAAGTAATCTAGTCCTCTCCCGTCTCGCATGCCTCACATGTCAACATTTCATCTCAGTTTACATTATACACTTTCATGGGCGAAGTAGACGTTGAATATTTAAAAGATTTAGAAAATTAAACAAACGGGGATGGAAGGCTGAGCATATTATATTTTTTTGAGTATTTCTTTTAAGATTTATTTATCAAGCTCTCAAATACACGTAAAAAGCCAAATATGTACGCGTATATTCATGCATGGGACTCACGTTTTTTTTCAAGCAAAAGCCGTTGCTAAAACAATTCTCTTCTACCCTGTATATAATAGAAACTATTATATTAACTTCGTGCATAACGCATCGAATCATTACAAATAATGGGTATTGCATGTTACATCTTGTACGCTCGCGTGTTTTATATATAGAGTAAATAGATGTTGACAATAAGTGTGTACAATGTACACTATGTGATGGTGTGTGTAAGTGTGTATGTGTGAGGGTGTATATGTATATATATGTGTGTATTTAATCTATATAATCCATTGTATATGCGTATATGCATCCATGTGATATGTATGCACGTGGGTGTATAAATGTACATGTATGCAAGCTTTATATACTTACTTACATGGCATGTATCGGTATTTTTTATGGAAAATAAAAGAAAAAGAAAAATGCTCCCCATAAAATTTAGTATCTGAGCGAAAGAATGATATCGTATAGAACGAAATTTTATTTTTCGGTGGCGGTCATAGAGTAATAGAAAAAAAATGGTATAATGTTACTGTGAGACAATATATTACTTTCAATTCAGCAATATTAAAAAGAAACCGATATCAAATTCAGCGATACTTTAAAGTAACCGACTTCAAATTCAGCGATATTTCAAAATAATTTATTTCAAATTCAGCGATATTTCAAAGTAACCCATTTCAAATTCAGCGATATTTCAAAATTACCGATTTCACCTTCAGTGATATTTGAAAGTTACCGATTTCATATTCAGCGATATTTCAAAGTAGCCGATTTTCACCTTCAGTGATATTTGAAAGTTACCAATTTCAAATTAAGCAATATTTCCAAATGACCGATTTCAAATTAAACGATGGAACAATACAAAGATAAAGAAGGTTTCTGGACGAGGATTCTTTTTGAGTTTCAAATCAAACGATATTTTAACAATCCGATATCCTATTAAGTGGATTCAATAGTGTGTTATAATGAAATGTATTAGGTAACATAACTATAAAAACGATCCTGTAGCTATATAAATTGTATAGTATGAACATTGTGAACTTTATCATATCGTAGATAAGTGACCAACACTTGTTTGTATAGTGAACTTAACTAAAATCAAAGAGACAAACATTATTTAAGTTGTACTAAACAAATAAACTGAAATTAACTAAACATAGCCATTTGTTTGAGTGAACATTTGAGTTTAATTGTAGTTATTGAAAAAAAACTAGAAAAAAAGTAACAGATAATAAGATAAAGTTGCCAAAATTTACAAACTACAAAACAATTCACATTCAACAATTATACATGCACCTAATGTTGTTGGTGCCGATGTATACACACTTTTTATCAACTTAGATACGCTGATGTACAGCTAAGAAGTGATATATAGGTATACAAAATATCACTAGTTTAATACATTAACTATGTTAATTTTGCTAATAAACTTTCAATTAACCTGTTTTGCTTTTAACACAACACTTGGTTTCTAATCAGATATATCTTTAATTCCCAAAAAGGGAAATTGGATTAGGATGTAAATGTCACGTCATATACTGTAATTTAAACTTCTGACGTACTTCGCACTATTGATGTTGCTAATAACATCCGGTGCTGTATTAGATTTCAAATTTCCCATAACTACGACCAGTAAAATAAGATATTTTACGGTGGAATACCTAGGATATGGTACAGAGGAATACGGTTTTAGAGTGTTTACTGATGATATGTAAATAATATACCTACTTGATGATATGCAAGTTTGAAATGTAATTTATTCATCATGAATCTTTTTGGCAGTTAATAGTTATTCATTCGTCATCGTGTTTTTATTTAAAAATGTCCTGCTTCTTCCTAAAAACACATACAAAATGCTATATAAAATTGCATTTCGAGATGTTTTGCAATGCTGAAAAAGAAACGAACCATATGCAAACTAAAAAAATGCTACTAAGGTCATAGTCCCTGTTTAACTAGACAAGTGATAGTTTGTATGCCTATGTATCATTTTTTGGTGAATTTTTCCCATCGAGTCACACCGCTCCTGCCCCCGGGGGTCAGGGTCAAAATGGACACGAACTCTGATCCCCTTTCCCGAGGAATGTTTCTTGACATTAGGTTACAGCCTCGATTGAAAAGATATGTTGACAGATTGAGATACGAATAAAGTCGCCAGAACAGTAAAACAATTATCTTGATAATCCTGGTACTTTTTTGTAATTAAGTTGTCATACAGTTCAGGAATACTGGTAATTATGTAATAGATTAATCAAAACCATACCCAGGGGCCATCTATTATGAAGTCATATTATAATCTTGAATTCTAACAAATGTTACCATAAATGTGATAAAAACACTTCGATCGTTTGGTTAGACATCTTTAAGACTCTTTCATATGTGGATATGAAGAAAGGGATATTCTACCCGAGGGTCACAAAATGTAGTAAAACCCGAGGCTTGCCGAGGGTTTTGCAACATTTTGTGATCCCGAGGGTAGAATATCCCTATCCTTCATATCCACTTATGAAAGAGAATTTTTCTTTCATACCTCAACGTTTTATTGCAATTTTACAATTATAATATCCCGCCATTTTGAAATAAATTCGAAGAAATCCACGACTGATAGTCAATTTTCCATATATGAAAAATTACGAGATATTTTCAACAAAAATTCCGTTGTTTGCATCTTTTATAGTAAAACCAGTCAAGTTTTAAAAAAAAATGGTAAAATTTTATCGAGGAAATAGAATTTTTTTGACGCCATGACGTCACGAGGCTTTATTGCATGGGTAGCCATGCAATACAGCCTCAGGCAACATGAGTTTATTGCCCCAGACCAGCCAGTATTACATCCGTAGGTATGAAAGAAAATGTGGTAACACACCTGATATATTTGGGTCGTAAAATTATTTTTACATATCTTTTTTTTATATCTGACAGAAATTATGTGGTAACCATCTAGAAAACTGGATTCGTTAGCGGGTAGAACATGGTAAAATTCACTTTCGTGATATCCAAGATATAGTCATTCTGCTTACATTTCGGTGAGATATATACGTTAAACAGCTATTAGTGACCTATTACAGAAAAAATATTGAGTCTAAAATAACCATGCATCAGGCTCGGCTTCGCCCTACTCGATAAAAGTTTATTTTAGACCTCACATTTTTTTCCGAATTAGGTTGCTTACAAACCGTGTAACTAACAATATCTGGTAAAAAGCTGGGGAACTTATATATATATATATATATATATATATAAGGGAATCGGTAAAACTGATTTCAGACATAAGACATGTAAGCGGCAATTGCTATGAAAGAAATGCCACTTTACACAGTCATAACTATACTGCATATGTGTATTTTGTGTTGATGTACAGACAAACACATACATATATCATATATTGTGAGTGATGTGATTTACAGTTGTCATTTATAATTCCAGATAAAAAGACCCATCAGTGCTTACTTCCATCAAATGAAACAGATGTAAAATTTAGAAGTTTTAAATCTGGGGTAATGCCCTTGCAAATACTCACCACTCAATCTAAAAGAACAGGTACGTTAACTTACTTAGTGATACAAAATATCGCCAATGTCCGGATTTTGATAACGACGCTAACACATCCATTAACAGCGAAATGCCCGCGGACTAGAGCATCACAGGTGAACTACGTATTGATATACTTATCATTCTGAAGCTCAAAATAGAACAGGTCCTTCCACTTGTGCTAAAGTCAGGTTATTTTCATGAAACAACCGTTTTTGAATGCAAATACATAGCATTTCACCCTAAGGCGATAGAATAATATGATTTTTGTTGACTTCATTATAGTAATATACATTGAAACTTTTGCGATACTAAAAATCAAATTGCATTCCATGAAAATATAAGATTTAAGACCTGATGTAAAAGTCATTTGTGTTCTTCTTTTTTTCTATGTAACGGTCTATAATCCGAAACGGGTAGAAATAGTTGGGGAATCTTCCATTGACGTCATAAACACAATAATATATTATACACATTTTGTCATAAGTATGCATACATTTTGTCTAAAATAATCGTAAACGTGTGTGCGTAGTGAAAATTTTGTCTTTGCATATTACAGAGTTAGTGCCCTTGCGGGTAGGTATCCATTGTGACGTCATTATTATGTGGGCGTAATTCGAAAAAAAAGGGCATTACGCTCGTAACCTCGCAAACACATGACGTCACAATCAATACCTACCCACAAGTGCAGCTAACTCTGTATCATACTACTAAAGAATATGTTATTTATCATTCTGCTTTTAGTCAGCCTCCAGAGTAATGGTCATAACAAATCTTAGAATTAAACATGCTCCACCGCCGATAGAGCATAAACGTTGTTCATAATTTGAACAAAACATAGTTTTTAATCATATCAACATAAAACAATATCGAATACCTGAATTTGCTTTCTGTCGAAGCGTAATCAGTACTTTATCTTATATAGGCCATAGTGCCGTGTACTTTTTATCGGTACACAAACTTTTCAATGGTAGCAATGGTGTAAAGTAAGTAACTTTTGCAACTGAAAATAAATGCCAATTTGTCTGTTTCTATTTTTGATAAAGACAAAATACCATTTGTCCGTTTATGAGAATTAAAAATATTATGACTTTTGTAATGTCAATTTGTGATTGGTTAAGTATACCTTAAGGTTGTCTTAGACTTAAGACTGTTTTATATGTCGTTTGATTATGATATGCCAGAGCCAATTGCAAATGCTCATTGCTTGTAATGAAATGTGCCCCTGCCGATGCATTGGTTTTATCAGCCGAATCCATCCTTTGTTGAATATTCCGATATCTAGCACTGACGTTTTGTGCAGTAGGGCTCTGCCAATGCTCAAACAGTTCTCTTTCAGGTAATTATCCGCATCCTTTCTAAATGGATGCATACTTATCTGCTTGAGTGATGTTCTGCATTGTTCGTATTATTCCCAGGCATGTGCTCAACACTCACCACAAGGAGCTGTATAAGCCAGATTTCTTGTGTGGTATATCTTTTTATATGATCTAGTATTTGTTTGTTAATTGGTGAAGTAAATTTGATGATTGCCATTCCAGTTTTGTTTTCATTTTATAATATTCATATATTAAAATAGTCCCTATCTATTTAAGCATTATACTGCCGTCTTTGGGGATGTATGGCCCTATAATTTTCGCGTTATGATAGATTTTTCTTCAATCCTGTGGTAACTATAGGACTCTTAAGAAGACAATTTATCAGTAATGCGCACTGTAATCGCTATTGCCATATCAAATCGTCTGATACACGTCAGTGGAGCCACTTCTTATGACGCTATGCGTAGCCTCGAAGACATTCCCGGGAAGCAGCTATAAGTTCATGGAAATAAATCACTACAAATATTGTTGCGAATAACATATATTTTTTTTCAATTTGGTACCACGAACAATATAAGCACGCATCAAAACTGCGAATTGTTGCGGTGATTTGGCCATATACTGCATATACTAAACCATGCTATTTATCTTGATATTTATTTTCCTAAAGATGGAACTTTTTCTATTTCTGCAAAAGATCCTTGTACATAAATGTATACGCATAAAAATTATTGATAGGATTTGTATCATAATATTTTATTGTTTATTTGACGACAACCCACAACATTTCTATCCATAGAATTTATCCTTTATATGAACCCTACCAATAAAATATTGTAGAACTTTATAAGGCGCCCACGCTGCGTTAGATTTACAATCATCTGGCTGTGTATGTGAGTCTGGTGTCCAGTTCAACCCTATGTCTTAATTCTGTGGAACACAAGGATGGTAAAGGTAAGTGTCTTGTCATTGTTGATTTGAGATCACAACATTGTGTATATATATTTATTTAGAATTTATTCAAACTGTTGGTGATATCATAGAGTTTTACGGGGGTGATATGGCAATATATTGGGTAAAACAAATGTGTATTTGGCTGGCGAAGACGAGTTGCAGTTATATGAAATAATTCAATTTCATATCTTTAGGGTTATTTTTCCATAGACCGAAAGAATGGTACGTCACGTATTATGACGTCATAAATATAAAAGTTTTTCGCGAAGGATTTTAAAAGCGGCACAGTCATTGGCCAAACTGAGTTATTGGTTAAGATATCAATGCGCCACAACTCAATTTGTTTTATTGTAAAAGTAAGTTAAATTACGGAAATGTATGCCTAATTAGTACCTGATTGAGTTATCTGGATTATATTATAAGCATTATTCTCAATATGATTTGGGGTTATGAAGTCATAGACCAAAAAAAACGGAAGGACATTCTGCATAGACGTGAAGCGTGTTTTGTCTATGACTTCATAACCCCAAAAGATATTGAGAATAGTGCTTAAATATTTACATTCACTTGCCACTTCTACTGTATTCACTAGACAAGGTAAATTCAGGTCTATTTAGATATAATTAACACCCAAAAAGTGACTATTATGACGTCACTAATGCTGACATGGTTACATCAACTGATCACCGTCAAAATGGCTGTTCTATCTTGTGGATTAAACTGTCGTTGATAAACAGTTTTCCTGCTCTTACTTAAACAATGTTGCTGTAGAGACACCAAAATGAGTCAATTATGTAAAATATAAGTATTAAACTATCTTTATATATTTACACTTTCTAGGCTTGTTCACTTTACGCAAATACTAGCCGAGTTTGTTTACTATAACTACATGGTAACGTTTCATAAAGCCTTAGATGCTATGAATATCTATTTTGTCAATATCTTCTGAATAATTTAATTAATTAAAATGATATTATTGTTAATCTTTATTATGCGGGCCATCTTATGCTTCCCGCCATTGCCCTAAATGTAGCTGTCGCGCGTTAGTTGACTGTCAACTGCTCCAAACGGCAAATTAACGAAATGAATTTTCACTGCATCTTAACAGTAGTTGATGCTACATTGCTGACGTGTGGAAATGTTTTCTCTATGAAAAACCAAGAGCAGATGAATTTAAGTTTTTCTTTGATTACAAAAATTACTTACTATACACCATTACCACTATTGAAAAGTTTGAGCTTTGTACTTCAAGAAAACAAATGAATGATTGAAGCTCGAACAAATCCATGGCACTATGCCCTATAGTATAGAGTGAAACACCAAAAGCAAAATTGAATGATATACTATGTATTTTTGTGTTAATTAGACACGTATATAGACGATTAAAATAAATTATCGTTCAACTTTAAACTTCATCGGCGGTGGAGCATCTTTAAGCGATCTACATATATGTTCTTATGTCACGATTGTTTTTAAGGAAGGTTTTAAGGAAATGTAGTGGGCCTGTAAGACTAAAAATCTACATGGTTTGTCCAAAACACCGCGGTTGAGTATTCTTTTCTTTATATTGGATGATTGAAATTCCTTCCTACATACTACACTTGTCTGATATATTAATGATATGCCGTATAAGATGTTTCACAATGTTTATAACATGAAGTCTATCATACATACACCTGTAATACTGGCTGGTCTAGGGCAATACACCCATCTAGCCTGAAGCTGAAGCCTCGTGAGGTCACAGCATTAACAAAATTATTTTCTTGGTACAACTTTTACATTTTTTTCAGAAACTAGACTGGGTTTACTTTAAAAGATACAAGCAATGGGATTAGCATTGAAAATATCACGCAATTTCCATGCGTTTCACGCAACTCTTTCATACATGGATACGAAGGTAGGGATTATATACCCTCGGTTGTCACTAAATGTTGTAAAACTCTCGGTGCGTTTTACAACAGTTAGTGATCCTCGGGTAGAATGAAAGAGTATCCTACTAATTTATCATGTCACAATTTATATCATTCAGATATGGCGTCGAAATGCGATTGGGTTTCGAATTCTAGCGACCACATCGACACAGAGTCAGCACCGACCTGGACAAGCATCTGTGTAACAGCATCAGGAGAAATTACAATAGTGGTGAATTTGTTTGCTGTCACCGTCATGACAATCACCAAAATCCAGAAACCTGATGCCAGGATTCTACATTTCCATGTCTTAGGGATAGCGGACATTCGTTGGAATATCGCTTTTTCCGATGTTAGCAACGTTTATTAATCCAAACAGCTACATTAATTATTGGTCTTGTTTTTTGCGGATGTATAATATATCGATAACATACTACTGCTCAATAGGACAGGTCTGCGTCATTTGCATTCACCGATTAATTTGTTCTCGACGCAATCTTGGAGATATACGTCAAATTACGAGCGGAGGTCTTTCCGAATCTCCAGTGGCATGTTCGGTATCACCTTTGTAGCTTCGTGTGTAACATTTATCATCTTTGGATACCACCAAAATGTAATGTTGGTATGTAAACTAGAAAATTTGTTCTGCGAAAATTTGCATTATGTTACTTCTCCTATTGGCGTGACTGCAGTTTTTATTCAAAGTTGCATTATTGCATGTTGTTTGGCAATTATTATAGTTCTTCATAAACACAGAGGTAAATGTCGACGAATTGCGGTAGAAACACACCCTATTTCTGACAATCAAATGAATCGGGCTCAGGAAAACCAACATCTGAAAATGGCAAAAGAAACAAAAAGTATTTTTACCATCATGATTATCATCACCAACCTGCTAATCTGTGTATCACCACTGACCTTGGCTTTGGTAGGTAATGCAAGGTTTCAATTTGATAGGAAATCCAGATAGAACAGCCAGGTTCACCTCCGTTACTATTTCGTGTATTAATTCAGCTGTTAATCCATTTATTTATTGCTTCCGAACGCCGACGGTAAAGACCATGCAGTCTGGTCTCGATAAAATCCGGCGTGTATTCCAACAGTGATAGTACTATTGAAGGAGGTAGGGTTCGAACTACACAAAGGGGCCGCGATTGCCGAGATATTTGCGAGTAGTATTGATTATGACGTGCGTGCGTTTGCAACCGTAACGTCATACATCTCAATGACAATGATTTTGTTCTCATAAACATAGAGAGTATAGAATTACATGCAGACAGGACATACATATATACATAGACATTTGATCAAACAAAGGGGTATACTTCAGTAGAATAGACACGAATATCTATCTGTTTGATGAATCTTTTAACAGAAACTTATTAGTCATCTACAACCATCCTCGATACTCCAGGGGTTCCGATCACTTACGATCTCTACACCCCTGGACTATCTCATAGTGAAATTGAAGGCAGCTCAGCGGAAAACATTTGACCAATCACAGGCTAGCAAATATTTCATTTTTTTGACTACAGAGAGAGCAACGCCTAACATCAAAGCCACAGAGTCAACCACAGTGTACCGTTATACGGCTCTTGTGATGTACATCAAATGACTAAGTTACCTTTTCTGTTCTGTTGCCTCCAGTTTTACTGTGAGATAGTCCAGGGGTGTAGAGATCGTAAGTGATCGGAACCCCTGGAGTATCGAGGATGTCTACAACAAAATCATCATGAATTTAAAAGCGCCGGGTCTTTCATAATAGTATTAAGGTAGCAATTTCTTTCTGCTTAATAATATTTGACGGTCACTACGATTGATTGCAGAGGTTATGTGTTCTATTTTCTCTGAGGATTTTGTTTCATCTACAATATTCCACTGGTAATTTGCTATTGCATGTTCGAAATTTATAAAACAGGTTAGCTAGTCGTGGAGGGATATCTAGTAGGTATGTTTTTAATATTAGGTTGTGTTTATAAATTTAAATTTTGTAGTTGGTTCATTTTGATGAGTCAAAAACAAAATCATTGTTACAATTATATACGAATAACAGTTCTTTTCAATCATTGTACGCTAAAAAATTCTTGACTTTCAAAAACATATAATAAATTACATTCTTCAAAAATACTTTTTATACAATTCGACCGTAGTATATTATGGTTTCTGGATATCTGATACAGTTTGTCACTCAGTTTCTCATTGTCTGATAGAACTAATTTGGCCCAGTAGCTAACCATGCGCTCTGTATATATGTAATGGGAACTATCCATATACCCTAAATTGAATGCGGAGGTTTTCAATTTAAGAATATGTTTGCAAAATTTAAGATGAAGACGTTCTAAAAGTTTGATGTTAAAAAACCCCAAGACCTCACAGTCATAAAAAATGATAGATTTAATAGCTTTATCAAAAACATCCAATCTACAGTCGATTGACAGATTATGGTTTCTACATATCCCTTTAGCACCATACATTGCTTCCAGACCAGTTTCATATAATTATATAATATTCAGCTGGGTAAAACCATTACGGGTATAATGAACTTCAAGATACTTAAAACTTTTCTTCATCATTTCAACCCATTACCATCTCAGAGAAGTCTATGCGAGTTTACTCACAAAACAATGACATCATATATCCGCAAGGGAGGTAATTCTCTAATAAACAAAGACCGAGTTATGTTGTACCATATGAACTTGTGGTAAATAGCGCAAAAGTATTTTGTTCTTGTTTCATGTGTCCTTGTATCTCTGTTTCTGAATAAAGTTTAAATGACATGGCATGATCTATTGTTATTATCGACATTTTAGAGTTCTTAAGAGGCATTACACGATGAGTGCTATTATTGCTGGTACTTAGTCTAAAACAAAAGGTAAAAGGATTTAATGAAAACGGCAAAATATATTTACACACGATCTATATGTGTATCTACTACACACGGTGAGTTGAATGAACATCCTAAAGCACATTTCTCACTACAAGCATTGACATTAATTTTAACCTTCAAATAATATTTCACTCGGTTATAATACATTTCTCTAATCTTCCTTCGAGATTAACAAAAACACAGCAATCAAAAGATTTTACAATTGGCAGGTTCCGAAACAGAAAAAGGTCATGTAAAATAATATTTCTTTATTTACTGCTAAGAACATATCCAGTTTTCATGCCGCATATGTTAAGAATTCATAAAGTATGTTCAGATTGGGTTGATGTGTCACATGTAGGTCTAATGCATAATCGTGTGTTATTTATGTCAAATCCGTTTATGATTCAATATTTAACATACAAACTTTGTTACGAATCAGTGTACCTAGATGCATATATAACATCCATATATATGTTTTGGAAATCCAAAACATGTTGCCCGTGTTCACTCCCTTAAAATGAAAGAAAGACAGCAAACGTTCAATATTAAATACGTTTTATTTACGTTATCTGGTAAATGACCCTACCTCAAAACAAGTCAGGAACAAATGCGACGTGCCCCTTTAAAATTCAATAGATGAGCAAATAGACACTTAAAGCCATTACATCAGAAGAGCGCTGTTACAAGAATCGATTAAACCAAACAATGCACATTTTCATCTGGACGCTGCACATAAGTTTAAACATACATAATATGCTACGCGTTGATTCACATCATAAATTTTAAGTTCGGGTTGCAGATTTTCGAGTTACTATAATTATACAATGTATAATAATTACATATGAAATAAAAAAAAAATTGGTGAAATTTTATCTTAACTCCATTTCTTTGACATGTGGTGGGTGAAATTAGTTTAATAATACTTAATAGTATGTCTGCTAAATCAAACCGTTTACTTGCGGGGGTTTAAAAAGATTACGTAACTTTTAATGTTATAATGGTGGGTGTAGGGTCTGATAAAAACTATTGGAATTTGTGTCATTTAGATGACAGCTATCGTTATATTGCTACAATGTAGGTAGTAGTATGTACTGGTATGTTTACACATGGGGAAAATAGTTCATCGTTATATTGCGTTGTATAATTTCTACACTTGGGGAACGTCGGTCAAAAAGGTACAATAATTATATATACATAAGGTAACGCCTATCGTTATATTTGGCGGGTAGGTTGTGTGTATATGTATAACGTTTACATATGGGGAACGTCGGTCAATAAGGTAACGCCCAACGTTATATTTGGTTGGTAGGGTGTGTGTACCGTTATAACAATACACATGGGGAACGTCGGTCAATATGATACAATAAGGTAACGCCTATCGTTATATGTGGTGGGTAGGGTGTGTGTACCGTTATAACAATACACATGGGGAACGTCGGTCAATAAGGTACCATAAGGTAACGCCTATCGTTATATGTGGTGGGTAGGTTGTGTGTACATGTATAACATTTACATATGGGGAACGTCGGTCAATATGGTACAATAAGGTAACGCCTATCGTTATATTTGGTGGGTAGGTTGTGTGTATATGTATAACGTTTACATATGGGGAAAGTCGGTCAATAAGGTAACGCCAAACGTTACATTTGGTTGGTAGGGTGTGTGTACCGTTATAACAATACACATGGGGAACGTCGGTCAATATGGTACAATAAGGTAACGCCTATCGTTATATTTGGTGGGTAGGTTGTGTGTATAGTCGGTCAATATGGTACCGCCCATCGTTACATTTGGTTGGTAGGGTGTGTGTACTGGTATAACGATAGACATGGGGAACGTCGGTCAAAAAGGTACAATAATTATATATACGTAAGGTAACGCCTATCGTTATATGTGGTGGGTAGGTTGTGTGTACATGTATAACGTTTACATATGGGGAACGTCGGTCAATATGGTACCATAAGGCAACGCCTATCGTTATATTTGGTGGGTAGGTTATGTGTACATGTATAACATTTACATATGGGGAACGTCGGTCAATAAGGTAACGCCCATCGTTATATTTGGTTGGTAGGGTGTGAGTACCGTTATAACAATACACAAGGGGAACGTCGGTCAATATGGTACAATAAGGTAACGCCTATCGTTATATTTGGTGGGTAGGTTGTGTGTACATGTATAACATTTACATATGGGGAACGTCGGTCAATAAGGTACCGCCCATCGTTATATTTGGTTGGTATCCTGGGTGTGTGTACATATATTTTTGCCAGCTTGTAATATATATTTATATATTTTAAATTGTATTTGAACACATTTTTGTATGAACTAAGGTAAAATCATGATGATAGTTAAATCTTTACGTGCAACGTCATCTTAAAAAGTTATAAAGAAAATACAATATTGTAAAGACAATTAAACATTCCCCAAAGAATGTTAATAAGGAATGCAGTTGTCTTAAAAATGGTAATATCCCTGATTAAGTACTAAGCAAAGCAAACATATCTGATTTCGGCATACAGACTTGAAAAGATACATAGTGTTTAACTATTGGTGAAGATGAATCTGTGTCTATCTATTAATAGGGTCGATATGACCTTTAAATTGACTTCAATTGAAGTGATTTTGAAGTTTTACAAGGATAGAATTAAACCACCTTTACCACAAAGTGTACATCTTGATATTCATGACTTGTCGTGAAACAATATGTAGGGAAGTTTGGATATTTCTATCGAGTTCATTGAATATTCCTTTTCATACTAGCGAAACCAAAATGATTGAAGGAGCTTAAACTGTATTCACTATAAATCAGATTTAATTTAACAATCTTGATATAATTCTAAATACACAAATTGGTCGTTCCTAGTTAGTAGGTATATATCTAAAATTATATACAGTAGAGCAATAGTAAATCTACACCGATAGTCATTTTGGACGGACTTTCTATTTCTGTTGTTGTAAACATTTCTCCAAAACCATACAAATCACATTATATATACTGCTACATGTTATATAATTATAGTCTAATATCAATTGCCTGGATATAATTGTTACATATATATCATAATAATAATAAAACAATTGAGCACTGTGTATTTGAAGCAAACGCCACTGCACATGGTTAAATGTTAGTTTAAAGTTTGTGTTTCTGATAAGGTAAAACAAACTCCTAATGCCTGGCTTTTACATTTTGGGTGTACGTCTATTAATATGGAATAGATATCATATCTTCTGTAAAGCCATCACCTTAAAGAAACAAAATTAATTAAAGCTATGACCATTCATTCTGCTCACAAAATCTTTTCAAACTTCATTTAAATTGTTACATTTTTAAAATATAACTTAAACAAAAATTCTCTTTTGCAAAATGCCAAGCACAGTAAGAAATCAACATTTTAGTTAATAATGAAACCGGTTTACATTTTCAAAATGTAGCTTAAACAAAAATGTTCTGTAGCGCTGCTTAAGGCTAAACACAATAATAAGGAACATTTTTAGATAATAAAACCAATTTAGTGATATTCAGTTGTTATAACAGTACTCTGTATAATTGTATGCTATACTTGTTTGCGTATTTGTAAAATAAACGTAACTGCGTAATTGTAAAAAAACGAGACTACGTATTTGTTAAAAACGAAATTGCATGTTTGGACTTATGGTTCTCAATATAGATATATATGAAAATAAATATACACAATCGTCAATTTATACAAAAAAAGTCTTTGGCTATTTCATGAATGGCAAGATATGGTTACTAGTATGTAAAATTAAAACTTTTGTATTTACAAAGGAGATTATCATTTTCAAATTTCAGTTTGGAAATTTCCGTTCTGCATCAACCATCATCTATAGTAAAGGATCAATAAAAACATCATACTTGTTCCATGATCTGAATGATACATTCAATTCTTATCAAAAAATAATTTACCAACAATAAAGCAATCACCCGAATATCTTTCCTTCATTTTTACAACGGGAAAAAAGGATTATTCCAAAGAGCGAAAAATGGTACATTAACAAATATTTTTGGTTATCGTCTTGTTCTTGCACTAATTGAATTATATTAAATTCATGAAATTTTCAAACTTAGATTTAAGAACTAAACAAATATCTAGAGCTACATCTAAATCTAATGAAGCTAGGTTTAAGAACTTTTGGTTCCCAAAAGAAACATCTAGATCTAATCTATATCTAGATCTATTGAAGTTAGATTTAAGAACTTTTGGTTCACCAAACAAATATCTGGACTTATAATAACAAAAGTTAATTTCCCAGAAATGACACAGGTATATTAAGGTAAAAAAAAATTACCATTGAGTGAATTGACGTGATCGCTATAACTAACATAACATGCTGAAGGTTATAAACATAAATACATTATCATACACGTAAGTTGCTGTAATACTAGAATTGTGTATTAGCTATATAATAATACATTGACATTAATGTGATTATTTCTATGACAAAATGTAACTTAATAAAACATATATCATTAGTGTTCACTGAACAAACTATACAAATGGTTACATCTTAGAAAGACGGTGTTTACTTTATTAAAATATACATTGAATTTGCGAACTTTTTTTCCTTATTCTAAGTCATACTGGTATAATATCCAAAATGTATTTAAAACAATAAAATAGCATAAGATTCCATTTTGAGGACATAAGGAGATTTGTAAGTATTGAAGCTTTGTGACATAAGGGAATTTTTAAGTCTTTTTGACTTTTAAGTCTCATTTGATATATGAATGTATCTTTAAAAAGAACAATACCCTGACAGAAATTTACCTCCGCTAATTATAACATATATATTCCCTAGAGATTTGAAGAATTTATGTATTACGAGTATTCTATTTAATACTTTTGGCTTTGGTATTAGATATCATGTGCATACACACCAACCTTTTAGAAAACATGGTTATGCTGAGATTGATCCAAATACCATCACATAACTTTATACAGTCTTATGCGCTAATAACATGTGAATAGATTCAAACAATTTTAATATTTTTCTTCATCTAACGTCCTTTGTCCGAAATTGCCTGTTGTTAAAATATCTTTTACATGTTTATCTAGCTTTAAATTATCTCTAAATTTAATCTACCTATATCCACAAGATTTGTCGATACAAGATTTCAGCAAAATAAAAAAATAACTTTAATATCAGAATGTTCAATAATATCTATCTATCTACAGAGGAAATGTAGAAGCATTATTCTAACATAAGATGATTAATTAAATTCAAACTGCATAGCATGATCAATATAATTAGACACACAACACAAGACAAGACTTGTGATAAAACGTATAGGTAACCATTTATACAATTAGTTAAAGATGCTCCACCGCTGACAGAGCAAAAATGATATTCGTCATTAGAACATTAATTGGTGTCTAATCGTGTATATATATGCCTAATTAACACAAAAAAAATAATTAAAATAATTTATTTCACCTTTGGTGCATGCACAATCAGTACTTCATTCCATATAGGATATAGTGCCACAGAATTTTTTCAATGATGCAATTAATCATTTTTTATATTTTTAACTTGAAGTAAAATTAGAATCTCAAACTTTTCAGTGGCGGTAATGGTGTAAAGTAAGTAACTTTTGTAACTGAAGAAAAATACTTAATCGTCTGCTTCTGATTTTGATAGTGAAAAAATACCATTTGTCAGCGGTGGAGCATCTTTAAAAATAAAAGCTGTGTCAACTGACGCTTGATCATGGGGAATACCTCTTACCAGGCTGGCGGGCAGTGAAGGAATAACATGTATATATGACGAAAATCCCCCCCCCCCCACAAAAAAACAATAATAAAAAAATCTATTTACAGCAATGTAAAGATCAATATGAAATTGTTCAACAGATATTCAGCATTTGAATATCTATAACTTCATACATGCAAGTTTATCAGTAAAGAATGCACCTAATATCTGTCCATTAATCTTAGCCAGTAACACCTGTTTCATGATTGTAAAAAAATCATTTCTCACTTTCAAAGTTCCTTATAGCAAAATACACTCAACATTTACCCAGTTTTGTATAATGCTATTTAAATTTAAAAAAAAAAGACTGACGCAGCACGCCACATTCATTCATTTGTTCGTTATCATACAAAATTGATTCCCATATGTAATTTTAACATACTTACTTATACAACTTCAAAGATTTCTATAACTTCATAGCCATAAAAATCATTACGCCAAAAATTGAATATTGTTACAGAACTGATATATCTCAACAAGTTTGCATATACAGCATTTAACTGCTTGCTTCTAACAGTTCTTTAGACATTTTGTCATTATGACTGTACAATAATTTCATGACAAAAGATCCTTCTTTTTTTTCTTTTTAGTACATTGGTATAAACATCACATACTCTTCCACATTATGATATAAAAACGTTTCTTTTCATGGTACAAACAGAATAATGTTTACCTGCAACATTAAACTTAACAATATAATATTTACAAAATGTACTGTTACTAAGTTAAATTCCCCAAGTAATATCTGAAATTATATAATTAACAGTTAACATATTAAATTTGTAAGCACTATTTGTTTACTGGTAAATACCATAAGACATGAAGGAAGGATGCCAATGACAATCGTACTGGATTACTACAATTTCATGATGGATTTGGACTAAGTATGGGAAATTTAGACTGAATATTTTTTCTTTCAAGACTTTCCGAACAATATTTTACACATTCAGGATAGATGTTACAATATGTAAATATACATATGTACCCTAGAATGATTTCCTCAGGCTTTACAAAATCAATTCATTTATTCATATTCCTTCGTCTACAAACAAAAGTTAATTGACATTAGAACACTTTTTCCATATATGTGGTTGCTTTAGACTTAATAAAGATGCTCCACTACCGAAAGAGCATAAACGACACCAATCATTTTAACAATAATTAGTGTGTCATTGTGTATATATATATGTCTAAAGACAAAAAAATGAAATATTGAATTTTACTCTTGGTACATGTGCAATCAGTGCTTCATTCCATATAAGACATAGTGCCATGGAATTTTGTTCGAAGCACAACTAATGATTTTTAATATTTTCATCCTGAAGTAAAATAAGAAGCTCAAACTTTCCAACGGTGGTAATGGTGTAAAGTAAGTAAATTTTGTAATGGAGGAAAAGCACTGATTCATCTTCTGTTTTTTATAGAGAAACAATACCATTAGTCAGCGGTGTAGCATCTTTAAACAAATCCATACTTACATATTAATTTTCAAAATCTATCATCAGGCAAGAATAACAAGTATTCAAAACCTCTGTCAAGGTAGGATATTATATTTTCAAAAACTCTCTCAAGCTAGAACATTTTTTTTTCAAACATTCTGTCTAGCTTAAAGTAGAATATCAAATTTTCAAAATGTCTATCGAATAAGCAAGAATATCAAATGTTCAAAAGACGACATCAAAGGAGTGGTCCCTCATTACAAACCTTACAAAAGTTTTTTTGTGGATTGTTTGTTATTTCTCTGTTATCTATTTTTGTACATAGTACATCTCGTACAGATGTAAATCTCAACACACCAAATACCGTATGGCCAATTATTACCATGAAATTCATTTAAAAATGTGTTCACAACTTCAAAGCGTAATGCTGTTACACACTTTGGGTACCAATCTTTTAATCAAAATAAAAAATGGTTGACTTAAGTCGAAATCTAATTCATCTTATATAATATATAATCTAAGGTAAATCTATTGTTTCCAGAAATCGGTAGTTTAGTCTGAACATAAACAATATACATTGATTTTTTATGTTGTAACAATCTACCGCTAGTCCATAATCTGCAACTCACATTCAGGTAAATTTTCTAAAATAAAATATTTTGGTGTAGACTTTTTCTAACAGAACACAGATCTTATTTTCCAATCAAACCAATTTAATACCTTAATCAGATGGACTAAATAGGGCTTACAGCTCATGGATCATATGGAGGAAAGTCCTCGTTTTGTCTCCTTGTCTAGCTGTGGATGCCAGAAATCCACAATCAGCACCATCCTGGGTTTATCGCCATCATGCCATACTTCATGTTCAAATGAATCATCAAAAATAAACACTTTTCCTTCCTGCCATTGTCTGCAAACACAAAAAATTGAAATGTTTCACAAAAAAAACCCACCAAATAAACACTTTTCATTCCAGCCATTGTCTGCAAGCACCAAAAGTTCAAATGAATCATCAAAAATAAAAAAATAAAAGAATTAAAACTTTTCCTTCCTGCTATTGTCTGCAAAAAACAGAAACATTGTATTATAAAAAATTTGAATATATATATAACTGTTTCTTCCTTTAAATGAACATTTTATTTGGAACAAAAATTAAAATACCTTTCTTTTCTTAACTTATGGTGCTTGCAGACAATGGCTGGAATGAAAAGTGTTTATTTGGTGGGGTTTTTTGTGAATAATTTGAAACTTTTTGTGTTTGCAGACAATGGCAGGAAGGAAAAGTGTTTATTTTTGATGATTCATTTGAACATGAAGTAATGGCATGATGGCGATAAACCCAGGAATGGTGCTGATTGTGGATTTCTGGCATCCACAGCTAGACAAGGAGACAAAACGAGGACTTTCTCCATATGATCCATGAGCTGTAAGCCCTATTTAGTCCATCTGATTAAGGTATTAAATTGTTTTGATTGGAAAATAAGATCTTGTTGTTTTGTTAGAAAAAGTCTACACCAAAATATTTTATTTTAGAAAATTTACCTGAATGTGAGTTGCAGATTATGGACTAGCGGTAGATTGTTACAAACATAAAAAATCAATGTATATTGTTTATGTTCAGACTAAACTACCGATTTCTGAAACAATAGATTTACCTTAGATTATATATTATATAAGATGAATTAGATTTCGACTTAAGTCAACCATTTTTTATTTGATTAAAAGATTGGTACCAAAGTGTGTAACAGCATTACGCTTTGAAGTTTGTGAACACATTTTTAAATGAATTTCATGGATAATTTGGCCATACGGTATTTGGTGTGTTGAGATTTACATCTGTACGAGATGTACTATGTACAAAAATAGTAACAGAGAAATAACAAACAATCCAAAAAAAACCTTTTGTAAGGTTTGTAATGAGGGACCACTCCTTTGATGTCGTCTTTTGAACATTTGATATTCTTGCTTATTTGATAGACATTTTGAAAATTTGATATCCTACTTTAAGCTAGACAGAATGTTTGAAAAAAAATGATTCTAGCTTGAGAGAGGTTTCGAAAATATGATATCCTACCTTGACAGAGGTTTTGAATACTTGTTATTCTTGCCTGATGATAGATTTTGAAAATTAATATGTAAGTATGGATTTGTTTAAAGATTGCTAACACGCTGACTAATGGTATTGTTTCTCTATAAAAAACAGAAATGAATCAGTGCTTTTCCTCCATTACAAAATTTACTTACTTTACACCATTACCACCGTTGGAAAGTTTGAGCTTCTTATTTTACTTCAGGATGAAAATATTAAAAATCATTAGTTGTGCTTCCGAACAAAATTCCATGGCACTATGTCTTATATGGAATGAAGCACTGATTGCACATGTACCAAGAGTAAAATTCAATATTTTCATTTTTTTTTGTCTTTAGACATATATATATATCACAATGACACACTAATTATTGTTAAAATGATTGGTGTCGTTTATGCTCTTTCGGTAGTGGAGCATCTTTATTAAGTCTAAAGCAACCAAATATATGGAAAAAGTGTTCTAATGTCAATTAACTTTTGTTTGTAGACGAAGGAATATGAATAAATGAATGATTTTGTAAAGCCTGAGGAAATCATTCTAGGGTACATATGTAATATTTACATATTGTAAAATCTATCCTGAATGTGTAAAATATTGTTCGGGAAGTCTTGAAAGAATAAATATTCAGTCTAAATTTCCCATACTTAGTCCAAATCCATCCATGAAATTGTAGTAATCCAGTACGATTGTCATTGGCAATCCTTCCTTCATGTCTTATGGTATTTACCAGTAAACAAATAGTGCTTAACAAATTTAATTGTTAACTGTTAATTATATAATTTCAGATATTACTTGGGGAATTTAACTTAGTAACAGTACATTTTAAATATTATATTGTTAAGTTTAATGTTGCAGGTAAAACATTATTCTGTTTGTACCATGAAAAGAAACGTTTTTAATATCATAATGTGGAAGACGTATGTGATGTTTATACCAATGTACTAAAAAGAAAAAAAAGAAGGATCTTTTGTCATGAAATTATTGTACAGTCATAATGACAAAATGTCTAAAAGAACTGTTAGAAGCAAGCAGTTAAATGCTGTATATGCAAACTTGTTTGAGAATATATCAGTTCTGTAACAATATTTATTTTTGGCGTAATGATTTTTATGGCTATGAAGTTATAGAAATCTTTGAAGTTGTATAAGTAAGTATGTTAAAATTACATATGGGAATCAATTTTGTATGATAACGAACAAATGAATGAATGTGGCGTGCTGCGTCAGTCTTTTTTTTTTAAATTTAATATAGCATTATACAAAACTGGGTAAATGTTGAGTGTATTTTGCTATAAGGAACTTTGAAAGTGAAGAATGATTTTTTTTACAATCATGAAACAGGTGTTACTGGCTAAGATTAATGGACAGATATTTAGGTGCATTCTTTACTGATAAACTTGCATGTATGAAGTTATAGATATTCAAATGCTGAATATCTGTTGAACAATTTCATATTGATCTTTACATTGCTGTAAATAGATTTTTTATTATTGTTTTTTTGTGGGGGGGGGGGGATTTTCGTCATATATACATGTTTATTCCTTCACTGCCCGCCAGCCTGGTAAGAGGTATTCCCAATGATCAAGCGTCAGTTGACCCAGCTTTTATTTTTAAAGATGCTCCACCGCTGACAAATGGTATTTTTTCACTATCAAAATCAGAAGCAGACGATTAAGTATTTTTCTCAGTTACAAAAGTTACTTTACTTTAACACCATTACCGCCACTGAAAAGTTTGAGCTTCTAATTTTAACTTCAAGTTAAAAAATATAAAAAATGATTAATTGCATCAGGAAAAAATTCTGTGGCACTATATCCTATATGGAATGAAGTACTGATTGTGCATGCACCAAAGGTGAAATAAATTATTTTAATTATTTTTTGTGTTAATTAGGCATATATATATACACGATTAGACACCAATTAATGTTCTAATGACGAATATCATTTTTGCTCTGTCAGCGGTGGAGCATCTTTAACTAATTGTATAAATGGTTACCAATACGTTTTATCACAAGTCTTGTCTTGTGTTGTGTGTCTAATGATATTGATCATGCTATGCAGTTTGAATTTAATTAATCATCTTATGTTAGAATAATGCTTCTACATTTCCTCTGTAGATAGATAGATATTATTGAACATTCTGATATTAAAGTTATTTTTTTATTTTGCTGAAATCTTGTATCGACAAATCTTGTGGATATAGGTAGATTAGAGATAATTTAAAGCTAGATAAACATGTAAAAGATATTTTAACAACAGGCAATTTCGGACAAAGGACGTTAGATGAAGAAAAATATTAAAATGTTTGAATCTATTCACATGTTATTAGCGCATAAGACTGTATAAAGTTATGTGATGGTATTTGGATCAATTCTCAGCATAACCATGTTTTCTAAAAGGTTTGGTGTGTATGCACATGATATCTAATACAAAGCCAAAAGTATTAAATAGAATACTCGTAATACATAATTCTTCAAATCTCTAGGGAATATATATGTTATAATTAGCGGAGGTAAAATTTCTGTCAGGGTATTGTTCTTTTTAAAGATACATTCATATATCAAATGAGACTTAAAAGTCAAAAAGACTTAAAAATTCCCTTATGTCACAAAGCTTCAATACTTACAAATCTCCTTATGTCCTCAAAATGGAATCTTACGCTATTTTATTGTTTTAAATACATTTTGGATATTATACCAGTACATGTATGACTTAGAATAAGGGAAAAAAGTTCGCAAATTCAATGTATATTTTAATAAAGTAAACACCGTCTTTCTAAGATGTAACCATTTGTATAGTTTGTTCAGTGAACACTAATGATATATGTTTTATTAAGTTACATTTGTCATTGAAATAATCACATTAATGTCAATGTATTATTATATAGCCAATACACAATTCTAGTATTACAGCAACTTACGTGTATGATAATGTATTTATGTTTATAACCTTCAGCATGTTATGTTAGTTATAGCGATCACGTCAATTCACTCAATGGTAAATTTTTTTTACCTAAATATACCTGTGTCATTTCTGGGAAATTAACTTTTGATATTATAAGTCCAGATATTGTTTTGGTGAACCAAAAGTTCTTAAATTTAACTTCAATAGATCTAGATATAGATTAGATCTAGATGTTTCTTTTGGAACCAAAAGTTCTTAAACCTAACTTCATTAGATCTAGATGTAGCTCTAGATATTTGTTTAGTTCTTAAATCTAAGTTTTGAAATTTCATGAATTTAAATATAATTCAATTATTGCAAGAACAAGACGATAACCAAAAATATTTGTTAATGTACCATTTTTCGCTCTTTTGAATAATCCTTTTTTTCCTGTTGTAAAAATGAAGGAAAGATATTCGGGTGATTGCTTTTTATTGTTGGTAAATTATTTTTTTATAAGAATTGAATGTTTGTATCATTCAGATCATGGAACAAGTATGATGTTTTTATTGATCCTTTACTATAGATGATGGTTGATGCAGAACGGAAATTTCCAAACTGAAATTTGAAAATGATAATCTCCTTTGTAAATACAAAAGTTTTAATTTTACATACTAGTAACCATATCTTGCCATTCATGAAATAGCCAAAGACTTTTTTTTGTTATAAATTGACGATTGTGTATATTTATTTTCATATATATCTATATTGAAGAACCATAAGTCCAAACATGCAATTTTGTTTTAACAAATACGCAGTCTCGTTTTTTTTACAATTACGCAGTTACGTTTATTTTACAAATACGCAAACAAGTATAGCATACAATAATACAGAGTACTGTTATAACAACTGAATATCACTAAATTGGTTTATTATCTAAAAATGTTCCTTATTATTGTGTTTAGCCTTAAGCAGCGCTACAGAACATTTTTGTTTAAGCTACATTTTGAAAATGTAAACCGGTTTCATTATTAACTAAAATGTTTGATTTTTACTGTGCTTGGCATTTTGCAAAAGAGAATTTTTGTTTAAGTTATATTTTAAAAATGTAACAATTTAAATGAAGTTTGAAAGGATTTTGTGAGCAGAATGAAAGGTCATAGCATTAATAAATTTTGTTCTTTAAGGTGATGGCTTTACAGAAGATATGATATCTATTCCATATTAATAGACGTACACCCAAAAATGTAAAAGCCAGGCATTAGGAGTTTGTTTTACCTTTATCAGAAACACAAACTTTAAACTAACATTTAACCATGTGCAGTGGCGTTTGCTTCAAATACACAGTGCTCAATTGTTTTATTATTATTATGATATATATGTAACAATTATATCCAGGCAAATTGATATTAGACTATAATTATATAACATGAGCAGTATATATAATGTGATTTGTATGGTTTGGAGAAATGTTTTACAACAACAGAAATAGAAAGTCCGTCAAAAATGACTATCGGTGTAGATTTACTATTGCTCTACTGTATATAATTTTAGATATATACCTACTAACTAGGAACGACCAATTTGTGTATTTAGAATTATATCAAGATTGTTAAATTAAATCTGATTTATAGTGAATACAGTTTAAGCTCCTTCAATATTTTGGTTTCGCTAGTATGAAAAGGAATATTCAATGAACTCGATAGAAATACTCCAAACTTCGCCTACATATTGTTCACGACAAGTTCATGAATATCAAGATGTACACTTTGTGGTAAAGGGTGGTTAATTCTATCCTTGTAAAACTTCAAAATCACTTCAATTGAAGTCAATTTAAAGGTCATATCGACCTATTAATAGATAGATCACAGACTTCATCTTCACCAATAGTTAAACGTATCTTTTCAAGTCTGTATGCCGAAATCAGATTATGTTGCTTGCTTAGTACTTTAATCAGGGATATTAACCATTTTTAAGACAACTGCATTCCTTATTAACATTCTTTGGGAATGTTTAATTGTCGTTACAATATTGTATTTTCTTTATAACTTTTAAGATGACGTTGCACGTAAAGATTTAACTATCATCATGATTTTACCTTAGTTCATACAAAAATATGTTCAAATACAATTTAAAATATATAAATATATATTACAAGCTGGCAAAAATATATGTACACACACCCAGGATACCAACCAAATATAACGTTGGGCGTTACCTTATTGACCGACGTTCCCCATATGTAAACGTTATACATGTACACACAACCCACCCACCAAATATAACGATTGGCGTTACCTTATGGTACCTTATTGACCGACGTTCCCCATGTGTATTGTTATAACGGTACACACACCCTACCAACCCAAAATATACGTTGGCGTTACCTTATTGACCGACGTTCCCCATATGTAAACGTTATACATATACACACAACCTACCCGCCAAATATAACGATAGGCGTTAACACTATGTATATATAATTATTGTACCTTTTTGACCGAACGTTCCCATGTGTATTGTTATTAACGGTACACACACCCTACCAACCCAAATATAACGTTGGGCGTTACCCTTATTGACCGACTTTCCCCATATGCTAAAACGTTATACATATACACACAACCTACACCACCAAATATAACGATAGGCGTTACCTTTTGTAACGCATATTGACCGACGTTCCGCATATGTAAAGTTATAATGTACACACACCCTTACCAACCAATATAACGATGGGCGTTAACCATATTGACCGACGTTCCCATGTGTATTGTTATACACGGTATACACACCCTGACCCCAAATATACGTTTGGCGTTAACCTTATTGACCTGACGTTCCCCATATGTAAACGTTATACATGTACACAACCTACCCACGCAATAATAACGATAAGGGCTTACCTTATGGTACCTTATTGACCGACCTTCCCCTTGTGTATTATTATACGGTACACAACGCCTACCAACCAAATATAACGTTGGCCGTTACCATAATGACCGACGTTCCCCATATGTAAACGTATAACATGTACACAACACCTACCCACCACATAAACGATAGGCGTTACCTTACGTATATATAAATTATTGTACCTTTTCGACGCGAGCGTTCCCCCCATGTCTATCGTTATTAGCAGTACAACACACCCCTAGCCAACCAAAATATAACGTTGGGCGTTACCCTTATCTGACACGTTTCCCCCATAAATGTAAACGTTATACATGTACACACAACCCACCCACCAATCATAACGATTGCGTTCCTATTGTACCATATTGACGCGACGTTCCCCATGTGTATTGTCTATAACGGTACACACACCCCTACAACCAAATATAACGTGGGCGTTACCTTATGACCGACGTTCCCCATATGTAAACGTTATACATATATCACACAACTACCCACTACCTATATAACGCATAGGCGTTACCTTACGTATATATAAGATTATTGTACCTTTTGACCGACGTTCCCCATGTCTATCGCTCCTATACCAAGTACACACACGCTACCAAACCAAATGTAACGATGGGCCGGTACCATATTGACCGACTATACACACAACCTACCCACCAAAATATAACGATAGGCGTTACCTTATGTACCATAGTTGACCGACGTTCCCCATGTGTATTGGTTATAACGGTACAA
>SAYR01027469.1:2793100-2832952 GCA_004382745.1 Argopecten irradians irradians | reverse complement strand
AGTTCAAATGAATCATCAAAAAAAAAAAAAAAAAAAATTAAAACTTTTCCTTCCTGCTATTGTCTGCAAAAACAGAAACATTGTATTATAAAAATTTTGAATATATATATAACTGTTTCTTCCTTTATTGCCAACCCATTGTCAAAAGTGATATACCGGATACTGTAATATGTAAAAACCTCAAAGTATGCCTTGTAATAAAAGATATTGCAATATGTGGAGGTTTAAGTTTTTTTTTTTTTATTTAACATCCTAGTAATAGCCAGGGTCATGTAAGGACGTTCTATGTTTGTTGGTGGAGGAAAGCCAGAGTACCCGGAGAAAAACCACCAACAAGCGGTCAGTACCTTGCAACTTAACCGCTCGGCCATATGTAGTATGTAGAGTATTACAATAAAACTTTGCTAATTTAAAAGCGAAAAAGACTATTTGCGCAATACAAAAAATAACTAGAAAATATATTCATAAATGAACATTTTATTTGGAACAAAAATTAAAATACCTTTCTTTTCTTAGGAGTTTGCAAAAAAAATCAACCAGATCCTGTGGGTTATTGGCAATAATCAACAAAATGAAGAAAGGCAACAATTTCTCTTCTTGAAGGCTATTGAAAAAAAAATTAAAATGGAAAAGGGAAACAATTCTCTTCCTGAGGGCTATTGGCAAAAAACAACAAAATGGAATAGGGAAACAATTCTCTCCCTGAGGGCGATTGGCAAAAATCAACAAAATGGAAAAGGGAAATAATTTCTCTTCCTGAGAGCTATTGGCAAAAATTGGCAAAATGGAAAAGGGAGCTAATTATTCTCAGGTAGACTGTAATAAAAGAATAGCTCATAGCTAGATTGTTTTACGTTTAACTGTACCTCGTTTCATTGACAACTCGGATTTTTGGACCAGGTGGCACCACTAGTCCGAGATGGGCACGGAGACGGCAGTTTGTAGGACCACAATGGGGCCAGACATGTACCCCAGGCTGCATCACAGAGAATTTCACCTACAAGTAAAAAAAAAATTAATAACATAAATTAAACAGGCTGTATCATTGAGAATTTCCCCTACAAGAAATTAAATAATTTAAGATATTTATGATACACATCAAACACAATAAAGGCTAATTAGTCATCTATATGAAGACCTGATGTCTTTCTTAAACTTAGTTGTCATCGACCTTTATGTTTGTTATTTAGTCTTCAATCTACAGTGGACCCTTGATAATCCGGACGCCAATAGTCCGGAAACCTCACTATCAGGATAAAAAAGTCAGGGAACAAATTTGATTATTAATTAAGTAAACAAAATCAACCGGTCCAGAAAAATCGCAATCCGCACAGTTTAAACTGCATATATCCGGATTATCAAGGGTTCACCGTACAAATAATTTTATAGAGCTATTCAATTTTCAATGTTAAGACTTTTAAAATTTTCTTTGTCTTTGGACTCTGGAACTCGAACATAGTTAAAAGTAAATACTTTTGGCAGAATAATGCAAGCAAAATCTACTACCTGGTAGTACTGAACATGAATCCTGAGTGTGAGCAGATAAATGGTACTTAATTTGTTTGAACGTCTGTAGTGATATGACATTGTGATACCTGTATTTTACCTGTGTTCAGCAAACATTACTACAACTATCTCAATAAATATTCTATGCATTAATTAAAAAATTATATCTTACCTGGCCACGGCGACAATCTTTCGAGTCCGGAATCTGGTCAATAATTTCACAAGTTTTTGGCGCCTTGTTACAGTTGTTTTTATCTTTTCTTCCTAAAATGACATTAAATGAAGAAAAATTTGTCACTGGAGTTCACCAGTGAAATACATTGCTTTCAATTATGAGAGGATGAATGTGAATTGGAAACAGCATATCTTATATGAACAAGATAAAAAATCGTTTACACTTCTTACATAATAGTGTTTCAGTTTTTACCCTAGGCATTGTGATTTTGTCTTCTATATTAGCAAAATAAAGGCATTAGAAGGAAAACACCAGATTTATTTGCTTTATTTCAATTACACAACATGTACTCTTTACTTTAATATACTGCCTCAGGAAATAAATACACGTTTGTGTATCATTGTGAACTTATTTTGAAATGAATATCGCGATATAAGTAGCTGGGAAAGAAAGTTAGTTTACAGAATGTATAACAGAAAATAAGAATAGAAATTAATTATCATAAGTTTTATTTGTTGTTAAAAGGAGGAATCTCTAATTTAAATAAGTTAAATCTATAGTTAAAAGGAAGGATCTCTAATCAAAATAAGCTTGATGTATGGTTAAAAAGAAGAATCACTAATTAAAATAAGCTTGATTTATAGTTAAAAGGAAGAATCTCTAATTAGAATAAGCTTGATTTATGGTGAAAAAGAAGAATCTCTAATTAAATTAGCTTGATTTATAGTTAAAAAGAAGAATCTCTAATTAGAATAAGCTTGATTTATGGTTAAAGGGAATAATCTCTAATTAAAATAAGCTTGAAAGTTAAAAGGAAGAATCTCTAATTACAATAAGCTTGACTTATGGTTAAAAGGAATAATCTCTAATTGATTTATAGTTAAGGGGAAGGAACTCATATAAACGTGCATAATTATAAGTGATACATAAATTGTACAATAAAATGTGTCTATAACGAAAACGTTTACAACAAATGCATGGCATTGAGTTTTCCATTTTCGCCAAGGTTCTTTTAAGAAGAGTGTAATATAAGTATAACGATCTATTCTTATAACAAAGTAATGTTGTTGGTCCCAAGACGTTTGTTATAGCCAATGTTTTACTGTATACTGTTTATATTATTTGAATTACATTCGAAGTGGTGCAATTCTCCTGTTGCAAATTATTGCATAATTGCAAAACGTATTCTGCAGATAAGTGTATTTTGTTTTGCAAGATAACGCTTTTCAAAATTACAGTACACCAATTTTCTTTCACAGCTACTTAGTTTCGCAATATGCATTTCAAAACAAGTTCGTGGATTTAAAAAAAGACTGGTATTTCCTATCAGTATCATAATTTAGATGTTAGTTCACTAAGGTAAACATTACCAAATTTGTTTTCATAGCAAAATTCACAAAAGTTGGTTTATATAAGTATTTCTGAATATCTACATACCTCTACTGAATAATGTTAACTGTTTCCAGTCTCCCTTTTCCCTGAGATTCTCTTCCTCTGGTAGGAAATCCTTGGTGTTAGAATTGAGCAGACTCAAAGCTTCATCTCTGATGACCTTCCAGTTGTCTTCTAACAGCTGTTGATATTCAACATATGTGGATAAAAATACACATGTATGCAAGATGTATATGCTTCTGAATAAAACCAAAAACTTATTTGATTCTGTGTGAAATATGAAGATGCAGGACAGAACAGTATAGAACAGGACAGCATCGACAAACCCATGGGCCCATTTTACCACTTTTTCATAGCAAGAGCAAATTAAGTGAATATTATGTACTCACTAAATCTAGATTTGATTTCTAGATTACAAACTTCTTCTAAATCAATTAAATTTAAACTTCTTCTAAATCAATTAACTTTTGTTTAAGTTACCATTTTTGCTTTCATTGATAAATTATCTGCAACATTGGACTTTTACTTATTTTGTTCTTAGAAGGGGAGTTTTATTTGAGAATTGACATGTATCTTAAAAGTCTGTCTTTTTTTAATAACTGAATATGCATATCCATATCTCCACTTGATAAAGGGACAGATTGGCTCTAAAATTTGACAATCAATTTGTCAACAGTGTAAGAATCACTTCTTTGCATATATCAACTCTAAAACGTTTTTTGTACTGCAATACATTCATTACTTTGATCTTACCATATCATGTGAAACAGTGCATTCAGTACTTTGATCTTACCATAACATGTGCAACAGTGCATTCAGTACTTTGATCTTACCATATCATGTGAAATAGTGCATTCAGTACTTTGATCTTACCATGACATGTGCAACAGTACATTCAGTACTTTGATTTTACCATGTATACTATCTATTACGTGCTACAGAACTACATACAGTAGTTTGATTTAACTATCAAAGTACGTACATTAACTATGCATGGTAATAAGCCTATTCCTGTGTAATATATAAAGCTCCATAAGCTTTTCAAGCCATGGAGAATCTATACAAATTTTACACAAGAGAGGCGTCATTTCAAGATAGATATAACTGATGCTGTATATAGTTATAGTTATACCGATTATATAGGTGAGTCAAAGAATTGCAATTATGTCTTCAGTATTACAGACATATTTTTACATATATCAGATTGCGTGATCTGGAAATAAAAGAACATGTGTTTTACTCTGAACAATACTTACTTCTCAATTATGTACAACAAAATAAAAAATTAACATTACAAGATCTGTGGTATATGAGATATTTTTCTGGTACCTACCTTTATGTGTCTGCCATAGCCTGTTTGCTCTACTGTCCACCAGGGTTGACTTTTCAGTGACCACTCATTATATAGAGACCTTTGGTAGGCTGACAGGAAAAGACCTTTGTCAGCCCCTTGATGGTAGACTTTGTAAGCCTGAAAAATCAGAATGTAAACTAGAAATGTTTTAACCTCCACGGCATCAGATGTCAAGACACAACCCAAGGGGACACTGGACATGATATATACAGAATAAATAATAAATGTCTAAATATTTAGTTCTATTCTGGCAAGTGCTAAAAAAGACAAAAGTGTTGGGCCGCCTTTTTCTTGCTGACCTGAGCAAAAGATACAGTTTATATTTTAATACACTGACCAGGTATTATTTTTATCATGCAACATTCATAAAAAAATAAATATTTAAGCTGAAAAAAACCCAACAATGTTGCAAATATGTCTGTCTTTCAAACATTGTTTCGCCTCGGAAGTAGGTCAGTCGAATCACTGATGTGCTGAAATTCTAAAATACAGCTGGTTTCCATCAGTGACAAATACAGCCAAAATATTTAGGTGGTACATGTAGGTGTATTCTGACACCAATACTGGTCGCAGGATAAAACATTGAGACAGGATAGCACTGGACGGGACTGGACGGAACTGGATGGGACTGAATGGGAGTGGATGGAACGGGACAGGACAGGACTGAATGGGACTGGATGGGACTGGATGGAACAGGACTGGAGGAGACATCGCAGATTTGATAGACAATTTAATGTGACATTCAACTGCTTTTTTTTTAAAATTAATGATAGAGAAGGTTTTTAACATGTAAACATCTTTCAATTCTTAATTTCTCTTATTTTTTTAATAATTAGCAATACCTTTGAACTTGCATATACGTACCAGGTTAAATTCATCAACACCAAAGCTACCAATCATGTTTTACGAATTCCGTACCGAGCAAAATCCTCCGGCTTTAATTTTATTTTCAATTTTCATTTTAAAATAAATTTATAAAACCCATACCATTTAAACCACAAATGTAAAACAATGCTGCTTACCTCCTCATTGTCGCCTAATCGCTGTAGTGCCTCCCCTAAATGAAAATAGAATCTCCCATCCTCTGTGCCGGGCTCTCCTGTTGCTATCCCCTCTTGCAGTAATGGAATTGCATCTTTAAAGTTCAAGTCATTGGATTTCAATATGAAACCAAGGTGAACCTTTGCAAATCCATCAGTTGCATGCATTGATAGAACCTGTAAGACAGATAGTTCATCATTCAGATTTATTAAAAAATTTTGCAATGGAATTCAGTAAAACCCCTATAACAGTAGAAAACCAGATCAATAGTTCTAAGAATACAGGGTATTTGACTCATTCAAGGTCGGTCACGATCAATTACTGATAGTCAAAATGTCTTATCTCAAACTATGACAAACAATGCATGTCAATGACATTTTAATTTCCATGATTTTCAGCAATTTGAATTTTTATGAAGGTGGTTTTTGAAAGCCATATCAAATTGAAAAAAATATGTATTACCGTATTCGACCCAATAAGTGCCCATGTCCCTATAAGCATCTCTCCCCCTTTTTGAGGCCTCAATTTCAATTGCCCATGCATAAATAAGGACCAAAATTACATAAAGCGGTATAGATTTGCAATACTTTCGACTTATTAGCACCTTTTCATTTTTAACAATTTCTTAAGCGCCCTGGGCGCTTATTGGGTCGAATACGGTACATGAAAATATGGTATGTTTCTCAAGGACTGAACACCTGTTCGACATATACATAATGTACATGGTTTAATAGTATGTTTTTTATAAGAAGTGGATATATTTCTGCTCGAGGAATAAGAGGTATTCGTCGAATAGCTGTTGGAGCTATCCAGGGTTTTGTTACATGAAATATATAAGGACACCTTCGGGACCATATGCGATCAATTCGACAAATGGGGGGTATTTGAGGAATGTGGGTTTCAGTTAGAGGGGTTATACTGTACAGACTGTATGAGGTTTTATGGTGAATATAAAAGTGCTAGTTTGCATTTGGGAAAAATATCAAAGTTTCCATCTCACTCAAATATAACTGGTGGTAGTCATGTCCCTGTATCTTCGAAGTTTACAATCAGATTTACTTTTAACACTTTACCTCTGAGAATGCGTTCTTAGCTGCTGCCATGTTTCCGGTGAGAATGTAGCTTAACCCAAGCTGATTTCGCATGTTGTAATCCTCTGGGAACTTCTCCACTAGATGGCGCCAGGTCTTTGCAGCTTTATCACCCCAACCTGTTAGAAATAAATTAATGTTGTACAATTACAACAAAGAAACAACATAGTTTGACATGATTTTTGCGAAGTCACAATCACCAGAAAACTGACACATGAACAGGGAATCCATGTATTCAGAGGTACAAATATTAAATGAAATAATTGTCATATGTTTCTCACATAATTAACTTTTCTATAAAATATCTATTCTTAGTTATGAAAGTCAGTGTTTTTATATATTTATCTTCTTATTGATTTACTATATGTCATTTTCCACAAATTATTGGTAACATCATCTGTTTTGATCCATGAAAATGAGTGAGAATGCTCTCAACTGTTAATATCATATTCATCTTAATATCACATTTCTAATTGATAAATGGAACATCATATGATATTAAGAGGCTTTACCTGGTAATAATTATACAGTATAATTATTTTGGGGTATAATTTTTTAAGCCCTTGGCAGGAAGCTTCGGTATAAGAAATATACATTAATACCAGGTATTTATGTATTGTATATATCACATGTCACTGTGTGATAAAAAACATACATATAAGGCCAAATTTTAAAAAAAAATGTCTGTTTAGGGTTACATTGGCAAATAAAATAGGGTCGGTAGGTCGGGAGGAATTTTTTTAGTTTTTTTAGTGTCTTTCACTCTAAAATAATGGCCGGAACCAATTATTTTTTTTTGTAATAAAGTGGAAAAAAAATTAGGGTCGGGGGTAAAAAATTAGGGTCGTTCGGGTAACCCTAAACAGACATTTTTTTTTTTTTGCCTTATGTAAGCGAGATTCATCTACAAACAAAATTACTCTCTGTGTTGATTACAATTATCATTTAACACATGTGTTGATTGAAATTGTTTTATCTTGTAAAATTGGAGTTAACCTTCTGGTCTGTCAGTGTTGCTTCATCTGTACTGGTGGGGAAAGGCAAGGGGAGGTAACTCTGACAAATCAGAATGGAAATCTTTACATGTTTTCTAGTGTCTCATAGTTTTATGTAGACTGATCATAAGAGTGGGAGAATTAAGACAATGTTATAAACTGTGTAATATATTGTACCTTTACATAGGACAATTTAATGAAATATTTGAATTATATTGAACTGAATTGAATTATCAACATACAGTTCAATCTTATGAACTCAAACTCGTATAACTGATCATGCTGTTTATAAATTAAATGTTTTATTAAGTTTACTTAGGTTTAATAAGTTTAACAGTCAGAGTCATTTTAAAATATGCCAGGGTCTGATGGTAAAGGTAAGCCAGAGTATCCACAAAAAAACCCACCGACCAGCAGTCAGTACCAGGCAACTGCTCCACATGGGATTTGAACTCACAACTGAAAGGTGGAGGGCATGGGGTTATATGATGATATGGTAAAGTTTACACGAGTCATACTGTATCATGCTCCAAGCCAAAGAGCACCCGACACATAACCACTGACCCTCTACTGCGGGGACTGTGATCTCAAAACCCAATGGCAAATGAAAAGTACAGTTGTAGACCTGCCTAAATTGATCTAAGATGCTCCATCGCTCATTAATTGTGTTTTTTCTCTACAAAAAGCAGGGGCACACAAATTGATATTTCTCTTCAATTACAGAAGTAACTTACTTAACACCATTACTACCACTGAAAGGTGTGTGCTTTTTATTTTACTTAAAGATAAAAATATTAAAAATAATTAATTGCCACCCAAAAAATCCATGGCACTAAGCCCTATACCAAATCAGGTACTGATTGAGCATGCACCAAAAGCTAAATAGATTATTTCACATGTACTGTTCAAATGACGAGTGTTGTTTATGCTCTGTCAACGTTGGAGCATCTTTAAAGTGAAGGGATAAGCAAGTTACAACTAACCTCTGAACTGTTGTCTTTCCGCCAAATGACGTCCACCGAGTTGCAACAACCTATCTGGAACATCAGGTATATTGAGCAGTGTGTCCAGGCTGGTGATAGCTTGTTCTAGGAAGGCATTGCTCTGCCTTTTTTCGGCCATCTTGTCCAGAACCAAACCTTTGCCGTAATTTGCCCTTGGACTGTTTGGGTAGTTTTGTAAGACCTTGTCGTACTTTGCTAAAGCTCCTTCCAAATCTCCCTAAAACATTAACAGGATAGTTTTGTAAGACATTGTCGTACTTGGCTAAAGCTCCTTCCAAATCTCCCTATAACATTAACACAAACTTGTAGTGGAACACATTAGTGCAGTTTTTTCATATACATGTCAAGAATTATATAAATGATGACACATTTCTCAACAAATACACAAAAAAACAGGGCCCTTTGATATGGGTGTTCATTTTATATTAGATATAAGATACATGAAACTTATGTCTTTCAAATTCATATTCACAAACCTTGATATACTCAAATTACTTCAATACAAGACAAGTTACAAAATAGAATCATTGGATAACATTTATGCAAATTTCATGCATGTTACATTTCATAACTCAATAAACACATGGTAGATATTGATTTAAAGCAAAAATTCATACAATCAAATTTAAAAGAACTAGAAACTATTGCGAGTCGTGGTTGATTTCGGACATCATTGACAATAATTATGAACGTTATCACAACGTAACTCTTCCAAACACAGCCAAAAACAAAAATTCTACTTAAAGTTAACTCAAAATTGAAGGTATTTGACATTCACTGAAGGTATCCAACATTCACTGAAGGTATCTGATATTCACTGAAGCTACAGTGATTTTTCGGGGTATTTTGGGGAAAAAGTTTTTGTAACAAATTGGGAATTTTGAATCGCAAAAAGAGCAGTTTTGGAAAAAAGTTACCCATTACTGAACATGGTATAATAAGTGATTAGATATTATAAAACAGTAAACTGTTTCATTTTATCAAAAGGTGACGGCCATAACTATATACAGTTTCAGAGTAGCTTGTTTTAAATTAAACAACGAGGGGAGAGCTTTTCAGTTTTGTTTGTTTTTCAGAAATTTGATTTGGGAATTTTTCATCCTAATTGGGGAAAAAAATAGGGGGGTTTGGCATTGGAAATGGGGTCGTTTACCGACCCCAGTTATATAAGAAGAAATATCACTGAGCTATCATGAGGAATGTGATGAATTACTTCCAAGTTTTAAGAAATTTCAAAAAGAGTTCTAAACATTTAATTTACAATATTCAGTTAATTCTGTTACATTAAATCAAAGCCCCACAACTTGCTATATCCTACCTCTTCACTAAGTTGGTCTGCACTGTCCAGTCTCTTTCTGTTCCTGTAGTCTCGGCTATTTGTTATCAACAGTTTTGGATAGGCAGCCTTCTCCTCCGCTTTTCTTATTTTTTCTTCTTCTTTCTCAGACTTCTTTTCATCTGTCTTTGCTTCTTTAATATTGTCCGTTTCTTCTTTCTTTTGCTCTTCGTTTTTAACTGGTTCAGAACTTGCCTTTGCTTTACCTTGTTCTACAGTAGCCTTTTCTTCATTTTCTATTTTATCAGCTTTCTTTATATCTGGCTCAGAGGTAGCTTGAACTTTTACTGGCTCAGACGACACCTCCTCTCTTATCGGTTCAGGAGTATTCTCTTTTTTTATTGGTTCAGGTGTAACCTCTTCTCTAATTGGTTCAGGGGTATCTTCCTTTTTAATTGATTCAGGAGTCACCTCATCTTTAATTGGTTCAGGTGTAACCTCTTCTCTAATTGGTTCTGGAGTAACCTCCTTTTTAATTGGTTCAGGAGTATCATCTTTTTTTATTGGTTCAGGAGTCGCCTCATCTTTAATTGGTTCAGGTGTAACCTCTTTTTTTATTGGTTCATGAGTCGCCTCCTCTTTAATTGGTTCAGGGGTAACCTGTTTTTGAATTGTTTCAGGAGTCGCCTCATCTTTAATTGGTTCAGGGGTAACCTGTTTTTTAATTGGTTCAGGAGTCGCCTCCTCTTTAATTGGTTCAGGAGTTGCCTCTTTTTTAATTGGTTTAGGAGTAACCTCTTCTCTCATTGGTTCAGGAGTAACCTCTTCTCTTATTGGTTTAGGAGTAACCTCCTCTTTGATTGGTTCAGAAGTAATGCCATCTCTGATTGGACCAGGGGTAACTTCCTCTCGGATTGGTTCAGGGGCAGTATCTTTTGGATCAACTTGATCTTCAGCATCATCTTCGTTATCCAGCATGGATGAAATTTTCATTTCTAAATTACCCAAATCATGTTCAGCAACATTTTCAAGTTGTTCAGTTTGCACTTCAGATAATTCTTGTTCCTTTTCTTTTGTCTCTTTTGGTTCCGATTTTACCATCACAAGTTCTGGTTCAGGCTGTAAGGGCTCATTAATCTGTTCTGGAATTGACTCAATGATTTCTGGTTGTGCAGGTTCAGGAACTTTCTCTGTCTCCATAGCCTGAAGCACTTCAGGCTTGCTGGTTTTTTCTTTATCCATTTTAGTGGCTTGAGGTTCAACTGGTTCAAGGATTTCCTCCTCTCTACTAACGTGCAATGTTTCTGGTTCAGTAGCAAGAGTTAGCTCTGGTTCAGTAGATCCAGTTACTTCTGGTTGTGTGACTTCAGGATGTTCTGGTTCAATAACCCTTTCTTTCTCCATATCAGTGATTTCCACAACTTCAGGCTCATTGAATTGGTTCTGTTCTGACTGATCAAGTTCAGGCTGTACTGGTTTAGCCTTTTGATTTGTCTGTGATAAATCTGGATGTTCAGGTTCAGAGGTTTCATCTAATTTTGTTTGAGAAGTCTGCACAGGTTCAGGTTCATTATAAACCACATTTTCTTGTTCATTAAATTGTTGTTCAACTACTAATTCATCAGCTTCCTCAGGCTTTTTTCTATCAGTGTCAGGTTCTACAAGTTCAGGAATCCTGGGTTCCTGTTCCTGTCCAGTCGTATCAACCTGTATGGCTTCTAGATCAGATTTGACCAAAGTTTCAACATGCTCTGGTTCTAAGGCTCCCATTTGTTCCACTGTTTCATAGTTTTCAATGTGTTCTTGTTCAATGTCTTGAATGTATTCATATTGCTCTGTTTCATGGCCTTCTGCTTGTTCTTGTTCAATGTCTTGCATCTGTTCAGGCTGTTCTACTTCAAGGCTTTCAAATTGTTTTTGTTCAATGTCTTGCATCTGTTCTGGTTCTTCTTGATCAAGGCTTTCAAACTGTTCTTGTTCAAGGTCTTGCATCTGTTCAGGTTGTTCTGTGTCAAGGCCTTCAAATTGTTCTTGTTCAGTGTGATCATTCACATTGGTCTTCTCTGAAAACTCATCTTCTAATTCCATGTCAGTTGTTTCTTGCTGATATTGAGTCTCTTGAAAATTCTGTTCCATTAATTCTTCACCTTGTTCCTCGTTTTGCGCCATTTCCTCAAAATCTTCAGTCTTTTGACCTGCAGAATTTGTCTTTGGCCTTTGACTCTTCTCAGATTCAGGTTCTGTCATTTGTGCTTTAATCTGTAAGAATGCCTCATGTAGTTGAGCTTTAAGTGATGCGAGTTTTTCATACACAACAAGTAGCTTATCTTTTACTTCGTATTTCTCTAATGTCCTGTCTGAAATATAAACAGAATAATAAAAATAATTTGAATATTCATTTATCAATTGTAATGTTCAGTCAAATATATACTGTCAATCTATTCTATTTTCAAATTAAGAGCAAATATATCAATAATTCAAATTAACATCCATAGACTTTGGATTTAATATACTTAAACTGTTAGAATATCATTTCATTTAATAAAGTTGAGGAATATGAATATGAATAAACGTGCATTGTCCTTAGATGTGATTTGATTACTTACTTTATAGTAAAGTTGTTTAATTTTGTTCAGACTTTTTCATGATTTACTGCTCAGAAAATATTTGCAGGGGTTTATTTTCACGGATCACCTTTATAGTCTCAGAAAGTGTTAATCATACGTAAAACCATTGATTTTGAAGAAATTTCTCGAGGTATTAAATTTCACAAATTTTTTGAACCCATGAATTTAGCAAAATCAGAAGCAAAATCAGAAATATATAAAAGAGGGATTGTCAAATTTGCCATTTTACAATCAATAGATACCAGGTGTAATAGCCAAAGCTGAGAAAAAAATGCCTATTATGACTGGCTGCTGGTCCCTATATGCAATCAGCAAAGACAATGAAGGAGTCTCCATGGCAATCTCTATATAATTATACATTGTATGTTTCCAGGGAAATAAAACCCCTGTGATTCCCAAGTATTATTATAAGTGAATACCAATTAATTAAATTAAAAACATGATAAAAAGAAATCCATACCAATAAGTACTTGATATTCTTCATTAGCGTATATACCAGCACCCACGGCTACCATTGAGGAAATAATAAATAGAACACAAATAACTGAGCAGCAGGACCGTCCGCTTTGCTTTGTGGGAGGTTTAGATGTCTTTTGAGTTGATGCCTTTTGAGCTGACTCGGACTTCTTGGCTCCATTCTGTACGGGTTTTTGCTTTTCAGGTGTTGGCTGTCGTTTTTTACTATTAGAATCATTTTCTGAAAGATCAAAAAGATTAAAAATATCATATGCTGAATAAAGAAACAATAACACAATATAAAATTAAATTCGAATGAAAATTCTGAATGTATTGCATGTACATAGATTTAAATATGGTCTCTGTTATTCAGCTGACGAAGCAATACGGGGATTTTGAGATCCCAAAACCATGTAGGTAAAGTACAATTTACCGTCGATTAGTCCCACAATCAGGTGATTATTACGTCATCATTTGACGTGTGTTTCATGACTTCATAATCACCGGAAGGTGGGACTAATGGACGGTAAATTGTACTCTACCCACGTCTTTTTGGGATCTCGAAACCCCCGTATACCGGTATGCTTCTTAGTAATCAGTATAGTCGTATTTTTTAACATCGGAGAATCAGGCCAGCCAGCCCTGGTTTTATTCCTGGCCTGAGCGCTCAACAGGAATCATATGTATTTCCCCCTTTTATTTTTAGCTTCTATACATTGGTGCCCAACTAAATAACCAAGGATTTATAAGTGAGAAGGATTCGTGACTGTCTCTTAACATTACTAAACACCACGCGAGACGCCTATGAACCGGGAATAAAAACCGTTTTTCTCAACAAATACTTGTCTTATCGAGTCAAACGAAACACCATTGTAAAGTTTATTAAATTTCACGACGTATATTACTTGCTTTAAAGACCGGAATATTTAAAGGATATGTCTTAAATTTTCGTTAAAAAATAATCGACAGCTCATGAAATGACGCTCCCGCTTCAGAAAGTAAGACGGTAACCCTCGCACCCCACAAGCTACATCAAAGCTGCGCCGGCGGATATCAAAGGAAAATCAGTCGTCGCCCAACGTCACGGTCAGTGCACAAAACCAAAAGCGCCCCTTTGGACTTCCCCAAAACCCCAGTGTGACTTATCCTTCTATACATTGGTGCCCGACTAAATAACCAACAGAAGGTGGTTAGAGAGACATATGGGCTGAGATTTAGAAAATTTATAAGAAAAACAAGGAGTACAGTTGTACATATTATATTGTACATGGAACGGATCAGTGTGACATGTACATGTACATAGTGTTAAATACGGCCTCTGCCACCCAGCTGAGCAGAGCATGCTTCTTAAGCTCAGACGGTAGAGTCCTATTTTTCACATCCGATAAAGATTCGATTCCTGTTCAGGGTATCAAGTGTATTTTCCCTGTTATATTTATTAGTTATTTCACAGTAGACAGTAACAAACGAAACATATTAAATTGGGGTATCCAAAACGTGTGTGTTACGAGGATGGCATGCATAAAAAACAATAACTACATGTCAAAGGCATGATCTAATATCTACAATATAGACATGCATGTTAGGCCTAATTAAAAAAGTAGGTCTTACACTGTTGCAGTAAAGTTTGACATTTCCTGTCAAACTATCTGTCTGTCACGCGATTTTAAATTTGTATCAACCATTACCGTGATAATAATCATTTTTCTGAGCTTTGTTCTTAGTCGCCTTTTTCTTCCCGCCTGCCATTTGTCACGTTTAAACTTCCGATCACAACTGCAATTTCACTGCTTCAGCAACTGGTGATGGACCGGTCTTCCAACGTGTACTTTCACCCCGGAAGTTTTTGTCAGAGTTCACTGCGCCTGTGCATTGCAAATTATTGACAGATCGGATTTCGATTGATTTGATATTGAAAATTATTTAACTTCATACTAAAAGATATACGTTGTTAACTTTAAAAGTATCAAAAATAACATTTAAAATCAAATGATAGATTCTTTGGTTTATTTTCTTATTTGTTTCTGAAGGGCAAGGTCGGGTCAGTGCCCGAATATATTCCTCCGCCACAAGTTTGTGGATCAAGATACTATTTTCCAATTTAGGATGCATAAATAATTTTTGCGACAACTACATTTCGTGTATGGGTGAGCATTAATTGCGAAAAAAAGATGGAAAAACTCGAAGCATAAATATTTGCGGAAGAAATTTGTTATACATAGGAACTACTTTCTGAGGTGTGGGTACTTCCGATATTATTTATGACTCAGTGTATTCCGTTTTCTATTCCGTTTACGTGAAGTGACAGCAACTGGAATCCATTGAATTTATTTCAGTTTCACGATGTAATCATGGATGAAAATAAGTTCTAAAGTGATGTAATACGTTTAGAAATTAAGTCTTGAAAATGGGGAGGCACGGGAAGTGTTTTAATGCCGCGTTTTACACAACCCTGCTGATCATTCTGATTCTTCAGTTGGTAAGTTATGAATGAATATTTCAACCTTGTTGTGTATTCGAATCCTGATTCTAATATATGCTTAAATTGTCCAAGTGTGGTTATCAAATATGTTTATTGTATAAAAATGACAACTTTAAGTCTTTAATCAACGTATATACATGTATAATGTAGGGAGAAGTTATCTTCCGTGATTGGCTTCAGCTGATTGAGATGGCCATTTCCCCCTTGGTTACAACACGTTAATGTAGAAAATATTATTGTCCATGGTTGAATTGAAGACAATTTTCCCCACAAAATTCTGCTATATCGATGGGAAAGAGATTAGTTTACTGGTTGTGGTATTTTCAAAGAATATTCAAGGAAAATTGTATTTATATAAACAAAAAATTACCTGCAGATATTAATTTGCATTTAATTGATATAAAAGGTTATGTCAGAGAACAAATTTTGTATATTTTCTCAATGAATGTGCAACTAGTTGTACTGGTACCCTACCACCATAGTCTTAACGGAACAGTATAAATAGTCGTTATTGTGTGCACATTATACTCGGACTACTGTGCGTCCAGATTTCGGAATGTCTGGAGCTGCTGCCGAATACTTTATGATGGTGTTGTTTAGTTTACATGCAGAAATAACATGTTTCATAAGATGCGAACCATTCAATTTTTCATAATCACAACTGCTGTTCCTTCACAACTACATCGTACTTGTAGATATATAAGGCCCCGTATATGTGGTTTAACTCATTATGAAGATCGAGAAGAGTAACAAACATCTGTAAACAATACATTATTGATTAATCATATAGTTTTCATTCCCCCTCAAGATCATGTCTACACTATGTAATTTATCATTATCACAGTTATTCTGTTGGTCCCCAGAGGTTTGTTATAAATGTCTTTCACTGTATATATATATGTATAATTCCTATACTATGTACATGAATATATGTAAATCTGTTTGAAAGAATGTTTTGTATTTTTTAACAGCTGAGCACTCTAGAGAGACAAGTGTTTGACTTTCTGGGATTTATGTGGGCACCCATTATCGCTAATTTCTTTCAACTAGTGTGCGTTATTATTGGAGGATTTGGTGCCTACCAGTACAGAACAAAATTCATTGCTGTGGTAAGTTTAAACAACGTACAACAGAGTAAGGGAATGGTTGTCTGCCATGAACAACTACAGACTCTGTATTATTTAATGCTTTTTTACTACTAAAGATTGGTCTCCTATAATATATTCCTAAATGACGGCTATCAAGGCATCTACAGATTCGGGAGTCAAATTACCATTTCTCAAAAATCTGAAAAGTCAAAACATATCATTCAGATTTTTGAGAAATGGTGATTTGAATCTAGAATCAGCTAAAAGTATGGATTTGTGCTTCCAACCCAAGTCAAATAAGATTTATGAGATGAAAAAATATATTTACCGTTATACTAATGCCCTAGTGCCCTAGCTAGTACTGATGCCCCGATGAACAGTGGGCTTTTTCGGAAATCCTCTTGGGCAAGCTTCCAATCCTTTGCCAAAAATCAATTAAAAAAAAGTACTAGTTCAGACCCCCCTGAATGAGTGTTTGTAGGTATATATGTAAAGCTCTAAGTTTCTTATTGTAACAAAAATAGTGGAATACCTGTCAACTCTCTGATTTAATTTGAAGTTAATTATAATTTCTGGAAAAAATATGATGCAGATCAATTAAAGTACAATCAGTCCTGACAACAGGAATTGCTTAATAATAAAGTTGTGATAGTTTGCTAAATAATGAACAGCAAGGGTTTTTCACTACTTTGGTAATGGGGCCTGTGAATTCCAATTTGGGAAAATCTAAAACAAAACCAAGATTTGAGAAAAATAATGATATTGAAATTAAAAGTATAATGAATAAAATCAGTGTTTTTCCTGTCTTTATATTTATATATATATTCCCAATTGTATTTCTTTTTATTTTTCCCAAATCTATGTCTAAATTTCCCAAATCAGCGTTTTGACGCATATTTTGTGTGACAATCAAAACAATATAATTCCGGAAATCCGAAGTCTGAGCGTCGTATTTGAGTATACATTCTTACACTGACTCTTTAAGAAGCATTATATTGTTTTAATATTTCTACCTTTTCCAAAATTTCCACAAACATTGTTAAAATTTTCTCCAATTTCCTACTTTTATTGCACAAATATTTCCAATTTTCACCAGGTGGCAATTTCCCAAAATACCCAGGAAAAGCACCGCAAATTATTTATTAATATTTCCAGTGTAGTTTACATACTTTTCTGAAACAAATACACACTTATTTTAAAAAGTCTTAACCGATAAAATTCATGCAAGATTTTTAATATTTTATTTTCCAAATTTTGGGAAATTTAATATAATCTTAGGCTTGAATTGGATAATCTTAGGTTTAATTAAATTGAATTGGGAACAAACTTAGAGGCTTTGCCGTTGGGAATTAGGCGTAATCTTCACTATATAATCACCACTTAATTAAGTACATACATATGCTACCGGTTCAAACTGCATGGATCAAAATTGAAGCTAATACCGGTATTCTGCAGATTATATATTACGTAAAAGATGAAAAATAATGATCAGAGATTAATTTTCTTTGAAGTTGTTATCTCATACAAAGTCATATCCTGTTACTATTGATACTTGTATTCCAATCCTGGTACATATGTTAATGATAAAGGGATCAATGAGTATGTTTTTCCTATCTGTCTGAGCCTTTATGTTTCATTCTGAATCATGCATCAGATTATAATTGTGTATGTTTTATTGCATTAATGTGTGAGTTTGGTTCTATATGCTATAATTCAGATTTTAACTCTTTCTTTGAATTGGCATCTAGAAAAGTGCAAATTTTGTCACTGTCACAATCGGTTGTAGTATTCTAATTGATCAAGTTAAAACCAGCTTTGACAATGTTCATTATCTATTATGATATAATAGCTCTAGCTGTTGATATTAGCTCTAGAGCTATATATAGGTATATATATGGTAATCCATACCTTTTTACCAAACCAAATAAACTGCACAATATAACTTTTTAGTTATAATTGAAATCTGTATTTATATAGGTACCAGTATTTATATTCTAATTTTTAGTAATTATGAAATATTATAAAGTTACCAGTATGTAATCAAATGTTCCTGGTATATATGTGCATAGAAGGAAACAGATTTGTCATTTTAAAAAGCCTTTTGCTATATATTGCTACACCCCTTCCATACATATTCTCAGCCTTCTGTGTGAACTGTGTTCCCCTTAGTTACAGATATATGTGTTAATGTATTCATGGTACAAGGGTTATGTTTTGTGTGATGGAATTAGGGCAGTAAGTATAGTTTGTAGCGATATACAGTGGGAGGAGATATATACCTTACAGTACTAGTACAATGTATGTGGTTAAGTTTAAGGTGTTGAGTTATCTGAAGAATTCAGTGATAACAAGCTTGGGTTTCCTGAGCTGTATATATAAACTGTCAAGTTTTTAACAACTTCAGTATTTACTACTTCAGGGAAAATCTCCTTCATTCTTACACTGTCATTATATGATTTACAATGTATTCTCAAATACAATATAATTCTCAGTGGATCGAGTTTTGTTATATTTTGAAATGGTGTCACTATGCTGGATACATACACATTGTAGTACATGCATGTCGTTGACTTTGCTTTTTCACCCAAAAAATTAAAGGACCCAGGACGCTTATAAATATCATAGCCAAATTTGAACTTTAGCCTTTTGAGCATAAAATATTACACAAATTAAACCATAAATCAAATAAAATAAATGGTACCTAATGTGTTAAACTTTTGTTTTCAGTATATATATACATACTGTATCCGTTGTAAATAGCACCCCTCGATCCCCTTATAAGTACCCCTCCTCTTTAACTTTCTGGAGAAAATCTAGAGTTGAAGTTGTATAAGTGCCCCCATCCCATGGATTTAACGATGTTTTGCAACATGTGATGCCTCCCGGCATATTATGCTTCTCAAAGTATAAAAGACATAGATGTTTTACTGTAACAGATTAATGTACAATGAGTATACAGAAATAGTTAAAATATGGCTTAATTTTTTTGTCCGTAACTTAAATTTTGGTTCATTTATTAGACTAAGTACCATCTTTTTGTTACAATTATTTAAGCGACCTGGGCGCTAATAACGGCATATACGGTAACTTAATTTGGCTAACGAGTTTTATATATATATATATATAATTACAACTAAGCGTCAATGTTAAATTTTTTTCTGTTTTCAGTATAGTACCTGGTCGTTAATATGGCTGGGATGGAATGTGTTTGTCATCTGTCTCTACCTAGAAGTTGGAGTTTTAAATAGAGTAAGTATTCCACATCATTAATGTTTAAATGTGAACTACATATATACTATACATTGGGGATGTGGATGTGGCGCGGTGGTAGAAGGCGCAGGTATGTTTGGCTAGGCGATTGGGTGCCGTAGATCGTGAGTTCAAGGCCCGGATCGAGCACGAGTCAATAAATTGTCATGATTTGTTAAATTGTGTTTCTTTGATATATACTAAATATACATTGGCATTTTGATTTTGAATTCATTGCATTTATATTAAGTACCCATATACACCTACAATTAATTTCAATGAATGATATACTAGGGTTATAAACATATTTTGGATGACAAATATGATGTTTTCTAGTTTTCCTAAAGTAAATACATGAATTAAGATGAACATATATATCAATATTGAAATTGATTTGTTTAATTAAATAAATTATAAATTATGAAGATATATAACTATAATGGGACATGAAAACAGAAAGACGAAACACTTCTTAGTAAGTCTTTGGAGTTATAATTACAACACTATACACATGTTCTACTGTGCATGTGTAATTAAAATACTTCCGGCATATTGTCACGGCTGGCCAGCACACTAGCTACTAGTACTGTACAAGGCCATTGTCGCACACATCTTTTGTGTAATGTTCGACAGATCACATGATGACATTCAATGATCAGTGCATGGGCATAAAAAGATTTCAATGTGTGTGTGTGACGTCTGTGTTAACAATGGTGTGATCGTAGGATGATGTATGTAACTAAAATTAGCCATATAGCCAACAGTGATCCATAATAAATGTGCTGATCAGCTGTTTAAGACGGCGGTGCCGACAGGGAAATCCTGAAAGTATACAAAATACAGCTGTCTGGTTCACTGATTATATATTAACTCCCGTCAGACGAATTAATTTCCTTATTGATCACTATTGATAGAGGGTACATAATTATCTGTACATATTTTTTTTTTAATTTATATTCTTACAAATTACAATGTACATGTTGTTAGTGTATACCAATTTGGAAAATATTTTTTTATTCTGTAGAATATTCATGTCAATATTTGTGTTTTACCAATCCAGAATAAGAAAGAATTTGTAGAAGACAAAAATTTATTCTGGATATAATTATCAAATTTTATATTAATCTAAAAAAAAAAAGCCAGAATAGTTCATTTTATCTTTTTATCTTTAACTTTAGATTGATCTTCTTATATACCTCAACATTATATAGATATAATGTAGTTTTCATTGGAACTGAAGTACGTAACAGACAGTGTATGATATAAGTTATAAAAGATTATATATTATAAACACAAATTAAACTTAACCATGATATATATGTGCATATATATGATAACAGGAACTTTCATTGAGAGATTAATGCCTACATGATCATGATTTAATGCATATTTTCACATCTCTACAATGTTTATATTTTTTATTTTTATTTTTTTCCCATGTCATGTTCAGTGTATGTGCTATTGGACGTGTACATGTAGGACTGGGTTTAAATATCACTTTCATTTGTTATCTGTGATGTTCAATCATGTCCATTCGGTATTTAGAATAATCTCTGTATTTGAATATGTCTTATGAGAGGATATTCAAAAAGCTAAGCCATTACGACTTTCTCACAGAGCTCTAAATTTATATTTATTTTAAATGTTAATTTTCATTCACAACAACGCTGAAGTGACTTGAAGCTACCTATAAGTGTTGTGCCCACATTGGCTATACTGATGTTTATATATACAAAATACCAGCAAAATACAAACAGCCTAGATCAATATCAATGTCTGGACTTTGGACCCTTAATGCAGTCTGATCCTCATCAAGCAGCTTTACATAAGTGTTATTATAAGTTTCCAGTAGTGATATGATGCATGTATTTTATATCCAACAGCTGTGACTTGATCTTCAGGATATAGATTAACATGCCTTAGTCTACTATGGGATGTTTTTATTTAATTTGATAAAAAGGATGATCGTGACCAATTAAAACTTTTGATTGATGTAATTATAACCAGCTAATAAATTGAAACATTTTTAGTGTCTCGTAATTAAGCCTCATTTCTAATAAAATATCAGCTGAATCTCAATTTTAAATTTTAACATAATTGCTACATTACGTATACAATATACATAATCTTAATTGACATCTGATCTTATACTTTCATAAAATATAATGTGTTGCATTGTATAACCCTAGAAATGCTAATTATATATTAAACCCTAATTAGGCATTTTCAATTATGCTAGTTATATCGCTAGTTGACTGCTAATTCCTAAGATTTTTTTTTTCAAATTTCACTACGTACTGGTAAAATATAGTTATTTATAGATTTATAGTTCTGAGGTGGATTTATGTTGTGGTAATTCTAGCTTAATTATGATATCATACTTCTGATATTAAATGTATATAATTTGAGTGCTTACATAAAGGAATAAATATCATATGATTTGATAGATAAAAGAAATGAAAGCATATATTTCCCCTTGTAAGATGCTTCATGTACATTGTATTTGATATATGTAACTTAGCTTTACAGGGATTAAAAAATTCCACACTCATCAAATTCAAAATCTAATGAATTTATAGTAAAGTATAATTTATTGAGATATGATATTATATCATCATGCATGGTTATGCAAGACCAATGTCATTGTGGTGAGTATAGGTTTCTAGATTATACAGGTTTCCTGATAATACAGGTTTTAATTACAGAAACTTTTCCATCTTTGCATGTGACAGAGTTACCTCCCTTTCCGTAGGTATCAATTGTGACGTCATTATTCTGTGATTGCAACTCACATCATTTTCTCTGATGTTACCCTCTGAAGTACATGACATCACAATCAATATCTACCCACAAGGGTAGATAACTCTGTAATATACAAATACAGAAAAATGAAATAAGAGATTCCCCCGGTATCTGTAATATACAAATACAGAATAATGAAATAAGAGATTCCCCCGGTATTCACACATATTAAGACAAATTTATTAAAAAGGGTGGGGGTTAAACAAGAGTCAATTTTTACAGGTTACACTATTAAAGCTGCTCCACGGCCGATAGAGCATAAATGATATTCATCACTTGAACAATAAATGGTGTTTAATCATATATATACATGTCTAATTAACACAAAAATGATATAAAATAATTTATTTTGCCTTTGGTGCATGCGCAATCAGTACTTCATTCCATATAGGATATAGTGCCACAGAAATTTTATCGGGATGCAATTCATTATTTTTCATTTTTCTAACTTCTAACTTTCTAACTTGAAGTAAAATTAGAAGTTCAAACTTTTCAATGGTGGTAATGGTGTAAAGTATGTAACTTTTGTAACTGAAGAAAAACACTAAATGGTCTGCTCCTGTTTTTGATAGTGAAAAATAATCATTTGTCAGCGGTGGAGCATCTTTAAATTATGGAATACAAATGGAAGTGTGTTGCAACTAGAAACAAATTTAGTAATACAGTATAAGTCACATCAAGCTTCACAAATCGATGAAACATGTCATGTTGGTTAGAAGAATATTTACTTTATTTGAACTTTTTCCGTTTCAGAAACGAGATTTGTATATTCTGAGTATTGGTACGAAAAACAAAAGTTGGTGGTTGGAGAATGGTATCGGCTGTAAAATCACCAACACTTCCTGGAAGCTGTCCAACACTGTCCAGGATTCTAGTCGGGACATTCCACCGGAGGACGTCATCAAAGGTTGTCTCCTCGAATACTATTATGTAGAGGTGATACATGCCGGGGTGCAATGTTTACTGGCGGTGAGTACACTAGCGTTTTCTTTATGCTAAGCTCTCTTCTTTTTGGATAAATTGAATTTTTTAAGTGTACATTTTGTGTATATGTAATATCCAATGAACAGCCAGAGGATGTGCTAGAAAGCTGGAGTATCTAAAGAAAACCACAAATTTTTGTTCAGTTCCTGGCTTTATACATTCAACTGCCCTAAAAAGACAGCATGCATGAGTTTTCAACACACAACCCAGAGGTGAAGGGCTAATGCCAATATGTCAGGAGATTTTGATGTTTTGGCACAACAGCCTTAATCAGAATTATATAACAATTGCAGCTTCCATTAAAGGCTGAAAAAACTATGTAAAAAGTATGAGAAGATCAATCTAGTTATTTTTCTGCCTCCATTTGAATTTTCTTTTGAGAAAGTAAAGAAAAGTTGTTTTATTATGTGAAGAGAAAAAGTGTATATACGTACAATATTATGTTTATAACATGACAGGTAATGGTAATAAAAAATGATAGTAATGTGATCAAAAGTATCAAATTGATTCAAATTTACGAATTATATGTTTTGCTTTCATTTCAGTTGATTGGTTTTGTCTTTTCCTGCATCAATCTTTATATGTATGGAGATGAGGAAGAGAGTTGTAAGTACCTTGCTCAATCGAGCACATATGCACGTCCAACATGTGTTTACGTCAATGAAGACAAGTATGCGACTACCAAATATGAACCAATTCCCTCACGTAACAGTTGGTGTCTACCGACCTATGTCTCATACACCGACAGTTTTGATTGGTCAAATTCCGGGCATGCCAAATCGGTCCCAAACATCCATGAATCGTCCTCAGTTTTGACAACTCTGAGCTCTGATCACTCACCTGTGGAAGTGGATGGGGTCGTTGTGCGACGGCAGTTCAACGATTCTGATGTATAGAGTTATCTCCCCTCTGACAGGGGAGATAACCATTTTTCTCTAGTCATAAAAAGGTCGGTGTTATTTGGGTGTACTCTGTAGTGGCTATCCGTGCTTCTGTCTGTATCACTCATGGCTCCTGCCTAAACCTCAGTCAGTTACTCATCGCTCTTGGCGTCGTTGTCTGGAACAAAATATAAACAAAATGTAAACATAATTATTTTTTTTAAGAAATAAACAAAAAAAATCAACCAAACAATATCATGAAAATATTTGGCTCATAGAAAATTTGAAAATACATATCCAGTGTAAATATATCCATTTTATGAAGTATTTCTGAACGGAATTATTCTTTAAACTTCATCTCAGCATATTTGATAGGCTAAATAAATTGTACTTTCGGTTATGTTATTTTTGTCTCCGTAATATTACAACAACAACAAAAATTTCAAGATTGAATTTCCGATTTAATGTTAATGAACATTTTAACCAATATTTGGTTTTTAAAGATTTAGATAATGGCAAAATTAATCATGTTTAAGTCGGTGACCTTGACCTTGTGAGTAACTGTAGAGCTGGGCTGCTAGTCTGCTGTCACTTCACTACTCTTTGGATCTCTGTTGTTGTCTCCCCTTGTTGTCGTGGAAATGTGTTGGGTATCACTGCGCAATCAGAGAATAGTGGAAATATGAGGATTGTCAGAAAATGTTTCGTATATATCTTACATAGACTAATTCAAAAGTTGTTCTAAAGTTAAATTTGTGGTAATTGTTTTCATTTTGAGATTAAGTCATTCAGATTGACTCGGATCATCATCAACATGCAAGTAGTGAAAAAGAAAGTGCAATGGTTTTTACGGGGGATATGCATTGCTGGATTGTTGCTTTGGCACTGCTTTTAGCAAAAGAGGAAGATGGTGTAGGCATATATCAGGAGAGCTAGAAACTCTGTTTTCCCAACAGTGATATCACACATGCACATGATCTGTATTAACAATGAACATGACCCTATCTGACACTGAGACCTATACATTGTTGGTAAGTTATTCTCTTCCTTACACTGACAAGTTTCAATTTGTAACACTCTCCCTGAAGTTGCTAGCGTACACAGGCCCCATCCTCCTGCACAGAGGTGTGACAGAAAAGTGAACATGATGGCGAGACATCAGGAAAAGAACAAAGAATGATAAAAATAATTAAACATTGCCCACACTAAAAGAATTTATACAGTGCTCCAGATAATTTTTTGAGGGGTTGGTAATTGTATTCACACTTTTGTGTGAGTCCGAGATATGTCGGACTTGGGGGGAGGGGGGATGTGGTTATGTTGTAAAGTAATTGATGAAAAGCTAGCAATCTGCAATTGTGCAAATATCTATCAGAAACTAGAGCATGTGTAGTTGATGCAAATTATTAAACATTGTCGGGATTCTGATTTTACCAATTTTATTTCTTGGTGTAATTACAAATATTGCAGGAGTAATTAGTACACATTCATACAATTTTTAGGGATAATTGACAGATTTTAATGGTTATTTTATCTGTATTGGCGTCTTAACTGGAGCACTGATTCTTGTGATAAATCATTTCAATAAGAGATACATGTATACATTGCTTAGGATAAACAATTAAAAATAGATATATATATAACTTTTTAAAATAAACTACAACATTATCCCTCATGATATAAGATATGCATGCATGACAAACATTAATACTGTAACTGTTTTCTTATTTATTACATTTCTGATTTCAATAACATGTCTTGAATAGTTTTAATATTTTTATTTATACAATTTCTTTATTTATTTGATTTTACTTTTCTGTTCAGCCTCTATTTGATTTCTGCATGTTGCCTTTTTTCTTGTTATTTGTTATGAACATATAACATTTCCACCATTGTGTTTTATTGTATAATTTTATCACTGTGATCAACAATATAATATTTTACACTCTCAATTTCTGTTGTATTGAGAACATAATTACGCTTAAAATGTTTCTATAACAAAAAGTAATTTCTTCAATCGATGATGCTATATGATGCATGTGTTTGTAGTTTTTTTTTCTTTTTATAGGCTTTTCACCTATAATTTAATTTATTAGATTTAATACACAATTTTGGTTTTAATTGATACATTATCAGCAATTCGTCTTTGACAGGATGGATACAGATGCCAATGTGTCTGGTAGTTTTTGTATGTGTTCATCAATGTTATATACTTATAATATAGTTTCAATGGAGGTAATCAAAATGCACCTTCCGTATACTGATTACATATTGTATATGGAAAATGAAAGTAAAAATAAAATCATGTACAATGCATGATCATTAAAATTTGAAAGGTTTCCAGATCTCATCATCAATGTGCTTTTATTTTTTTGTTGAAAAAGAATGTTACATGTATTTCATTTTCGATTTCTGAAAAACAAGAGCAAGGGTTCTGCTATTAATATAGTCGTATCAAGTTAAATTCTAATTATCATATGATTTAAATACAGATATATATGTAATATTAGGAGTGATAATTGTAATCAAGTCTGATGGAAGAAAAATATTTCTATTATAATAATAGATATATTGTTAAGGGCTAACTATGATACAATGTACATATTTGTACAATTATACTTGCTGATAATAATAGAAATGATTTGGTGACTATAACTGATCAACTATTTAACAAATCACTGATCACACAACTCCCATTCTCGGCACCCATCGGCTGTCAAGCTATCCCTGACAGAGTGAAATGAAGGGAAGTAACTCTGATGGATGAGAATGACAACTCCTAACACTAGTTCCTATATTGCCTGGTAATCTGTTTATGGGATAGCATTGGGATCTCACCAAGTTCTATAAAATAATAAATGTCAGCATTCACCAAATCACATCAACATGCCTGCCGCCTACTGATTACACATATTAATGTGTATTTGGGCCAGTCTCCCCCACACCTCCCAGGCAAGGTAATTAGGATGACAGGTACACTGCTTGTAACATGTGAAGAATGTCAGATTATATATATCATATCTCACACCTCGCATCTTTCATACACATGAGGATGCTGACAAGTTTTGTACACAAGAAACATAAACAAACTGCAGCAAGTGCCCTGTGTGTGGGTGATATTTAGGTATTGTTTATAGTATGCAGTATAAACTTTGTTTGAATCCTGTCATGAAATAGAAGTTAGATAAGTGTATTCCCTGTATTTTACAGAGTTATCTGCCATTGTGGATAGGTATAATTTATTCTGACATCATTTATTTGCGAGAGTAACGTCATCGGTTTCAGGGAAAATGATGTGAATTGCGCCCACAAAATAATGATGTCAATTGCAAGAGAGCTGTTTTTTTACTGTACAAGGTTATTTACAGGTTTAGTACCAAATTGAAACATCTTTATTTTGAAGACGTAGCTCTATATATAAATGACTCATGAACAGTCGCTGGTAAACTGTTAAGATGTAATATTACATAAAGCCTTTAAAAGAAGATACAAATATCATTTAGATATCTCATTTTCAAAGAATGCATGGACACAGTGAGTTTGAGTTTGTGATTTGGAAAGTTGAAATCAAAAGAATGATTGGGAAGCTGAAATGAGTTGAATACTATTCATCTATGTAAATACAATAAAGTTTTAGATTAGTCAGAGTCCGAAAGAGCTAAACGAGTGTAAGGTATAATAGAGTTGAATTTAGTTTGATGAGCCTGTTTGAAAATTAAAACTGAACCTGATAAATTTAGCTACCAGGTAACAAATTAAAGTGCAAACACTATCTGTTTATATTATAATAGTACTACCCTTGTTTTAAGAACAAATAATTGATATGTAGTTATTCATTCAATTTTATGGCAGAAATATGATGGACAGGTTCCCCGTGTGATTGTGAAGATTTCTATTTTGCAGTTGAATTTATAGGAGGATTTGACACAATATCATCATACCAACACTCTGGAAAGACATCCCACCTTACCCTTCAACCTCTCTATGTGTATGTAGTGGGAGAGGCCAATTCTGTAGTCTGTCTTATGATGGGCATTTCGTTGGATTGAAAGTTCAGAAAAATTAAACATCATATCATACGGATGACATTTAATTAATTCACGACCAAAAAATTATAGTGTGGGTAAACTGAACAGTGAATGGAAGATGAAATTCAGTTTTCTTTCCCAAATCATAAAACAGATTACTTTCTTAAAAGTTTGAAATTGATTGGAAGTTTTTGTTTGTATTTAAAATGACAGACAGCTACACACATAGTTGCAGGTACCTGTATATATCTTTTTTATCAAATTCAATTTATAGACAATAAGTTTATGTTTGAGTCAGTTGTCAATGAATATTGAAGGAAAAAAAACCTGGTGTCGCCATTGGCTAATCAATCAAATATTTGATGAATTTCTATCCGTTTCTTGTGTGTAATGGTTTGCCAGAAAATTTGTTTTTCATTTTACGATAGTTTCATAAATGTTGTACAACTTATAGATTCATATTAATGAGCACTGAAGATATGTGCCCATTTACTGCCTGAAGAATTTTGAAACACATCAAATAAAAATATGTGTATATGTACCGGGTATTCCACATTCCATAATAATTTGTAGAGACTCAATGTTGTACAATATTTTGTGATTTCAGTTACTAAATGTGTACATTATATTTTAGAGTAAGATTTGAAAATCAATGTCCCTGTGTCGTTTAGTATTTTTGCCTTTAAATGTATTGTAATTTTTATGAATTATAATTGTTCTTTATTTCATTAAAAAGGCCAAATTGGTTAAGGTTAAGAATGCAGACAGGTCATTTTTTCCAATTTTACATTAATGTTGATAAATTATAATTGTTCTTTATTTCATTAAAAAGGCCAAATTGGTTAAGGTTAAGAATGCAGACAGGTCATTTTTTCCAATTTTACATTAATGTGCATTATAATTTGTTAATTAAGTTATTTTGATTACATATAAGATGCTACACTGCTGGCGAATTGTATAATGATATTGCTGCAAGATAAAAAATATTAAAAATAATGAATTGCGTCCCGAAAAACTCCAATACACTATGCCCTGTATGGAATGGAGTACTGATTTTGCATCCACCAAAAGCAAAGTCAATTATTTTATATCATTTTTTTCGTGTGTGTGTGTGGGAGGGTGTGGGTGTGTGCGTTAGTTAGACATATATTTACATGAATAAATCTCAATTATTCTTCAAATAATAATAATGAAATCTCTTGGCGCTGTAGTATCCTTAAATATATATGTATATAAACTTTTAAAAGTTAGATATATAGTTTCTAAAAAAATTTCTGTAACAAAATAGTTTTATAGCTATCATGATAGACGATGAAATAAATCGGTAGTTATAGTACATCAGTTATAATTTGTAAACATATGATTACTCCCAGATAGGATAGAAGATGCCCTGAGGAAGTGGACTTTAAACCAAAACGCGCTGTAAGATCTGTGTTAATTACTGTTACGTTCAAGTTACTTCAACTGGACATTCTTGTGTATAAACGGACCATTCTTTTGTTCAACTGACCTTGTTTTGGTTTTAGATTACTGTATTCGACCCAATAAGCGCCCTCATTACTATAAGCGCCCCTTCTCTTTTTTAGGCTTCAATTTCACTTACTTTGAATTAAATGCAAACTGAAAATATGAAAACTTTTCTTAGCAATTTCTTTTGCGAATTGATTTATGACTTACTTTGTAGAATATTTCTATGAAAGGCAAGTCCAGAATTGTTTCTTTTAAGTGCCCCCTGAGCTGCTTCAATTTTTTTAAGGGCCCTGGGCGCTTATTGGGTCGAATATGGTATGTTGTCTGTTTAATTTATGAAAATCTTTAATTGTTTGATTAAGCACCGCTGTTTACTTTACAGCGAGTAGTGAATGACTATTAAAACATTTTTTCATGATCATCAGTACAACAATCATGTATGTTTTAAAAAGAGTGTAGAATGACATATATGGTTACCATAACTTCATTGAAGAGTTCTTACAGTAAGAAGGGAGACAACTCCTGTAATAGTGCTTGTAGTGTTTACAGGGAGGGAACTGATACATTTAATTCATCAGAAAACATTTAATGACTAACAATGCATACAATTTTTTATATACAAAAGTTGAAGCAGTACCATCATGGAAATATAAAATGTTAAAACAAAATTTTCTAATGAACCATATGAGTTGTCTATACTTTGAACTTTGTACAAGATTGATTGTTTTTCTTGTCTTTCTTTCCATCTGTCCCATCATATGAATTCAAAACAGGACTGAATGTAAGATATTCCTAAAAGAGTTTGTTACGTTGTTTATGTTAACTATTTTACATTTGGTTTCTCTGACATTTTCAGGTTTGTGTAAAATGTCATTCTTTATTAACTATCACTTATTCAGATGAATTATTTAAATATGATTGTTCTCGTTAATTAGATATTTGGTTTCAACTTATATTTTTACATGTACTGTATACTTATGTATCCATCAGCTTTTTAGACAGAACGTTTCCTGGTGATAATCCATTAGTTATCCATGCGACATTACCAAAATCCTTGTTGGTACTAAATTGACGTTATTTGAAATAATTAATCTTGGTATTAGACATTAGTAAATATGTATTATGTAATTGAAAAGTAATTGAAATGTAATTGTTAATTACACATTTTTAGAATGTAATGAATTACAATTACAATTACATGTAATTGAAATATTCTTAATTACAAATACTTCATTACTTCGAAAACTGTCCATTCATGCAACATTACCACAGTCCTTGTTGGTACTAAATTGACGTTATTTCAGTACGATTGGTCTCAGTTTCTGGTGATAGTGGAAAAACAGAACACTGCTCACGGAAATTCCTTCATGATTTCTCAGGATGTGCTGTTGAATGGACATATGATAGTCATTACACTTCATTTAGATGAGATACATGTAAATGGGCTCATGAGATATGTTTATTTTTAAAGTCTTAATACTTTTTACTTTAAATATATATAATTAATACTCACAAAAAAACATTTCTATGTCAATATTGTATGTATAAGACAGATTTGTAGCTCATGGGAATTCCCTAATGATTCCTCAGTATATGCTGTTGAATGTACATAGATATAGTTGTTGCTCATTACAATTGGATGACATGCTTGTTAATGGGCTCATGAGATATGTTATTTTTCAATATATATAAATACTTTCAGAAAACCATTCCTATGTCAATACTGTATGTATAAAACAGATTTGTAGCTTTTAAAACACCAAAGCATATGTTTAGTGTTTAAGTTTTATAAATTGATATAGTTCTGGATTTCAATATGAAAAGAATTTGAAAATAAAATATGTTGTATCAATGATATATTTAACCATTTCTAATATTGATTACAGATGCAGTTACGTGTTATTCAACAAAGAATTGTTCAACTTGTTTTCTTAAATGTTGATGAATATGAATAACTGTTTTCAATTTGGCTTTTTTTGTTTTTACAGCAAGTCCTGCGAACGACGAGCTGGAGTTTGTGAAGATGTACAAGAGTCCGTCACGGGCGTCAGGAGTTGACATGCAGAATGCGGGCCACAGTAGCAGTAGTTATTGTGATAACCAGACATTCGATGGCGTAGCTAACGAATACCCGACCATAGAGAGGCCTCCGAGCTATGAAACAAGTATGAGGGACGGCACTGTCATCAACAACTATTACGCATCCGATCGACAAAGTGTTCGCAGTTTACGAAGTGTGAGAAGTAAAGCAAGTACAAAATCAAAGTCAAACCGAACACGAGAGGATGCAAGACCAAAGGATTTACCATGGGTTCAGATAACGCCGTCCTCTAGTAATATGGACGCACCATTCAGACATTATCCATAGAGCAGCTGTTCGTTGATGACATGCTATTATCGTTAGAATTGTGACATTGTTTTAGCGGTTAAGGACCTCATCTTGAATCATACAGATGCATACTGACAGTTTCATCTACGGTCAAGGACCCTTAACTTTTAGTTCGTTTGATTGGGGACGTAAGCTACAATCCTCCTCTAACGTACCGATTGTGTTGAGCAGACATTATTTTATTTGATAAGATGAATTATATCAAAAGCTCTATGTCCCGGGCAACAGTTCATTAATATTGAACAAAGTCTACGACTCCAATGTACGTCATTGGTCTCGTAAGGAAGGGCTGAGAATTGATATATAGTATTGGAACTCTTGACACTGGAGTTAGAGCGAGTGAAATTGACGTAATAGACTATGTCATGTTTATGTTTAAGTTCAGTTGTGTGTTTCTAAACGTGATTGGTGCGCGAAACACTTGATGAATGTATTAATGAGAGTTACGTATTAACGACTTACATTGTGTATCACTTGTTATTTTTCTTTAATTGATGACAAGCTGTTGTACTGTCATAACTGATCAATTTTGTGACTGAAGTCGCGTGACATAGGACATGTGATACCATGGACCACTAATGTATGGTTGGATAGGTCATTGTGAGAAGTTTCGATTGTTATTTGTGTCAAAGTAATAACATTTGGTTTGTGGTTATTCATGGGAAATTTGTGAGATATTTTTCATTTCGTCATTTGCATTGTTGAGTAATCAATATTTTGCTTTGATGAAACTTACCCAATATTTTATTTATTTGTATAAATTGACTGATCAGAAGAACAAGTCTTAAGATTGTCAACTGAAAATGATTTATACCGTATAACTGGGAGTCCTCGGAGGAATGGTATATCTTCGATATCTTAATCAGTGATATGATAGCTAAAACATAATTACTGGGAGAGAAATGAAGATGTTCTAGATTTTGGTTACATCAATTTCACACAATATTCATCTGCATAACTAATTGGCTGCACACACTCAAGATAAAAAGACTTACCTGGGGCAAACTATTAAACAAAATGTGAGTATAAAAACCTAGACTATTTTGAATATGTTAAGCATTGTTCATCATATCGCCATTTGCTAGACATTGTTAATTATAATTTGTGTTTGTTTTTCCTTTCATAATATGACTGCCATTTCATTGTAGTCTGATAAGGTATGAAAGAATTTTTATTTCTTTTTTAATTGTTTCTTTTATTGATTTCCATTACGTTTCATTGAAATCAATGAGAAAAAAAGTTAGTTTTGAATGAAGAAGCAGCTAACACGAAATGATTCTGTCTCATTAAATCTTGAAAAATTACCCATAGAAAGCACTCAGAAACATGTATCTTTAATACAGTTTTAATTTCATCCTAGCTTTACTTCCTGAGCTTATCATAGCTTTACAGAAATGTTTTTATGACAATTTATATATCTTTACAATGCTTGCGAAATGCAAAGGCTTTAATACAAATTTGTTATGAAGTGACATTTACGATTTTTTTGCACACCAAGGGTTGTCGCTTACCAACTCCTTTTTAAGAGAATTAATTTTTTTTTTAAATTAATGTATGGAAACGCTGCAATTGTATACTTAGGGGAAGCTATTCTGGAAATCATTTGTGTGCATAGCTTTATAGATTTTATTGCGAGTGCTGAGCATGAACTTGACAAGCTTGTCATTTATAAATGTACTATATCTGAGACATACGTATAGTGCTGGTCTTTTCCATTTTGTGTTAGTTTTTTTGAAAAAATTAATTTTCATTCTATTCATGGTATATGTATGAATCAAAAATGATGTCTTTTGTCAATTCTACTTTCTATGTATGAATTATCCTAGAAATCGAAAATGTGAAACAGAGATCCTGTCTGTTTTTGATAACGCTATTGAAATTGTATATTGATCTAGTGTGTCTATCTTGAGAGGATAGAATAGTACATTCCTTCTTTAAACTAGACAAGATATTAATTTTCTACTCTCATTTTAACCACAAAATTAATTGAACTGTGAAATAGGAGGAGATTTGATAGATATATTTGTTGACAATTTCATCTTACAGATCTTAATTTCATTAAACATATCCCATAATAAATTGAATGCCTATTAAGTACTCTAATCATGAAACCTTTTAAATCTCTTAACCCTGGAAATTGATTGTGTGACTAAACCACCGTCCCCATAACCAATCTATAGGCATATACAATTCAAAGGACATGACCAATTTTTTCCTCAGGTCAATCAAACCGTACAGATCGTAGCTATCTCAGTTTATCTAAAACGACCTGATTCTAAAAATAACCAGTGAAGTCTTGGATTGAGCCAAAGAAAGAATTTTGGTCCATAAAATGTATTTCAGAAAAAAAAGAATAAGGAAGTATTAGCATACTGTTCTTTGTGATTTAGTAACTGTTCTTTGTGATGTAGTAATGACTTGTATTGTATCACACGAGGAGAAAAACTGCCAAATTTGGATATATTGGTTTGCGATTTGGACTTTTGTGATTTTCTTATTATTTCAGTGATCTGGGGTTTTAGTGATTGAATGAAACAATTATAATACTTATTGGTCAATTTGGAATCATCCCAGAGAACTTCTTTATAACACATAACAAATTATTCTTCATTATAAGACTCTCAACAGGAAATAGAGTATTGGGGATGAGATGATTTCTTCGGAGATTATACAAGGATCTTAAAATTTAATATATTATCGAAAGTCATAGTTTACTTAATTAACTAAATGCAAACAATAACTAAGTGATGTATTTATGCTTTTGAAAATGAAATAGTGTGTTCAAGCCGATGGTGTTAACACCTTAAGTGTTTATACATATATACAGATGTCATAATCAATTTTATCTGATAGTCGTGTTAAACGTTCAATTTAAATATGGAGTCACACAGAAGCTGTGTTATCTCCCATACTTAAGAGGGTTATCCCGCGGTTGCTAGGGAAAAGATATGAATCTTGTCTTTTTACCGGAGAAGGGAAAAGTCAGCTCACATGCTCTAGATAGTGATGTCATCAATACATACGGCGACAGCGAAGATCATGTCGACTGAATTTTCACCATTTCTCGTTAAATTATGGGGAAAAAGGATCTTACATGGGCCAGTCAGATGGACAGGGAAATCTCAACCCTCGTGAAAGATTTTGACCATCATCCCTCGGCAAGCCAAGCAAAAGTCTGTCACTCAGGTTGAGATATCCCTATTCACTTGACAAGCCTATGTTGTTTGCCTACTGATAATGGTAATGACTACATTTACACCTGGTTCAGGTTGAACTTTTTCTTCAGTTCAACAAATCAACTGTGAATCAATCTTTTGTCACGTGTGATAGATTTTACATATTCATTTTATTCCAACATAAGGCGTCAATCACATGTGTACAGAAGAACATTTAATACTACCAATTGCACATTTAAAAGATTATATGAGAAAGCGCAATATTTGAATAAAGAATATCTTTCTAAGCCAGACCATTCACCAATGCTATTTTTTCAAAACTAAGGGAGGTAACTGGCACATACATTTGATGCATGTACTATCATTTTGCGACATGTTTTGTTGTCTTCACTCGTACATATATAAGTACACAGGTATGTGTGTAGACTAGGTATTCAGTCACTTTAATTTATGTAAATAAGATTATGTTCACTAAATAGTGTACCTGTAGTTTAGTGATATTCATTACATGTTGAAAATAATTTTTATTTTAAAATGAACCAAAATGAAAATTAAAAATGTCAGAAAACAATATCGTTGAGTTGTTATATGTGTATGATGTTCGTATACTGTGATTATGAAATGAAGAATATCAATAAAAACTGAAAATATTTTGTTATCAATAACATAGTCTAAACATGACAGCTGTGACATACATATGTTTATGTAATTAGGAACATAACTGTTTTAGTGTCGAGGAACACTAATTAATAATGGATATATATTTAAAGTGAACAGTCGGGCAAGGATGGCTAAAGTCCGTTAAAATGTTGTGAATGTATCCGGTATAATTTCTTATGAAATAGAAAAATAAAATCTCTCGCCAAAATCTGTCTGCGTACAAAGTAATTTATTTAAAGTATAGGAATCCTAAAATGTCCTCCCGGCTGACTATGTCCGTGCTTACATTTCCACGCAGCCTCTCTTTCAATGCTTTCAACTTTCCTTTACTTTAATAGTCAGAACTGGGAAACGTAAGCAGAACTTGGCCGTCGTATTAATATGTGAACTTTTGGAAGGCCAATGTATGCATTTAGACTGGTTTTCTTTGCCCGACTATTCATTTAATACTAAATTTATGTTCCTGAAGTCACCAACATCCTTGCACCATTACACAGGTATCAACTTTTTAGGGTAGACCATTTTTGAGATTAATTTCATTGATGAAGCATCATATCGGTAAACAATTTGTATATGGTGAATAATGAATTTCTTTAGCCCACATATCTGGTTTATTATATGAATAGCGCGCCAAACATCCTGTAACAAGTGAATTACAAACGGTGCATGGTTTCTAAAAGAAACAACACAAAAATTATAGCTACTTCTAGAATGTATTTTATCAACTTTATGAAATATATGTATCTCGTGCATTGAAAATACCGGTTTCAAACACTAAAGCATTGAAATACCTGTTTTAATAGCCAGTACCATGTTTATCAGTATGGACATTTTTTTGTGTTCTTAAAGGCCCACAACCTTTCCGAAGCAAAATATAAAGGTTTATTAAAAACATTAATAACATCAGAAAATACATACCGATGGCCTAAGATGAGGTTACAACACCAAACATATGCAAGATTTCCTGCGTAATATTTGAAAAAAGTGGAGATTCATTTCGCTGTTTTACCGTCTGGCGCAGTGATAGTCAACTACCGCGTGGTATTTAGGACGACGGCGGGAAACATAAGACGACCCGCGTTATGAAAATTAACGTTTTATTTATTTCAATCAAATTGTTCAGAAGGTGATGATACGTGTAGTATTAACGTTAAGTTAATAACTTTTGTGACTCTACAAAATTATCGATCTCGTTTTACATTCCCATTTCAAAAATTAAAAGCCGTTTCGGAAAGGTAGTGGGCCTTTAAACCCACATAACATGATTAGAAAATAAAAATACTAATAAGACCTTCAAAATTGATAACAGTTTAATACACAATATAGTTACAAAGTATACAAACAATATGATCACGGGTCAATGATATGACCCTGCTTGCTTAACATAACAAAGAATATATCATAATCATTGAAGCTGTAAGCTATTAATTTTTGACTGATAGAGAATGTTTAACAAGAGAGCACTAATTGTATGTTTGTTATTATAGTGACGTCACTTACATATTCATTACCTAGACAACTCGTTATACATCTGATCTAGTGCTCCAACATTTATCTCTAATAGAAATAATGTGGATGTGGCGCAGTGGTAGAAGGCGCAGGAATGTTTGGCTAGGTGATTGGGTGCCGTAGATCGTGAGTTTGAGGCCCGTAAAGGGCACGAGTCAATAAAATGTCTCGCTTTGTTAAATAGTTTTTCTTTAATATTTAATAAAAATAATAAATATACTTTATAGATAGATGCATTAACATGTTTTAAATTTTTTTTTTATATTAATCAGATCATTTCATAGATATATATACTATAATTATAATTCATTTATTTTATTTTGCATTTCTGGATTTGAATGCATATTTAAAGATGCTCCACTGCGGACAGAGTATAAACAATATTAATCATGAAAAATTATTGGTGATAACTCATGTAAACATATGTCTAATTAACACAAACACAATATAAATAACTTTTTTGGGGACACAATTGATAACTATTAATATTTTTATCTTGAATTAAAATAAGAAGCTCAAACTTTAAATAGTGGTAATGTTATAGAGTAAGTAATGTTTTGTAACTGGAGAGAAATACTAATTCGTCTCTCCCTGGTTTTGATAGAGAAAAATGTCGTTCGTCAGCAGAGTAGTACCTTTATAACACTTTCGGGTAATAACATTAAATAGCAACCTGAATGTAATATGCTTGTTAATCTGTAATATTAAGGTAACCCAAGTAGTTACGATATATTATGTTGATATGCATGAAAATACAATAGATGATATTATATATATAAGTATCAAGAGTTGTGTTGATGCAATACTGCAATGCAATTTACACGCAAAATGATTGTTGCAAAAAGGGCAAATATTATTACAGAGACAGCAACATATATAACATAAAAGTTGCAGAATTAATTGATAATTAATACAAAAGTATAAGCGTAGGTATACTTTAGTATATGGTAATTGGTGTTTAAAGTTTAATATTGCTTAATAAGGTTTTATTTCGCCAAGACATTTGGTCTTAGCACCACTTTAAATCTGTGAAAATTGTGGTAGGTGATTTTTCTTGCTGTACTCCAGCTTTCCTCTATCAACAAACCTGACACAGCCTAAAATAGCCCTGGCTTCAGTTAATGGGACGTTGAACTTAAACAAATTAAACTAAAATGAACACTTTATTTTTGTTCCAAGTATATTTTCATTTAATAACATATTATTGTGTATCTTTTAATATCCATTGTAACATTTTAGTACATAGTACCACATTGTGTAATATATGTTATTTAACTTTCAGCGGATCAATTTACTGATTTCAGTTTGCGAAAAAAAATACAAGTTTATTATGTTTTTAAAGTTTTTAAAGATTAACTTAAATTACCCTAAAAAGGGTGAATAATCGTGTGTTTTTATCTATCATTTTTTTTTATAAATGATAAGAATACAGGAGACATATTTTCATAATTAATTTTTTTATCAGCGCAGATATCACACTTAATGGATACTGACAATATGTTTTAGCTAGTGTTTTACACATGTAGAATATCACGTAGTCTGTAATGTAAAAGGCATACCAGTTACGAGTACAATTCAATAAAGTTACAACAAAACTTTCATATTTCTTAAACTGGTGCATTAAATATGAAATATATAAATTTATAACATACCGGTTCTTGTTTAAGTAATGTTTTCATTGTTTTTGTTCACTCTATTTGCAGATAGCAAAGCTCGATTAAACAAGAGGCCCAAAGGGCCTTAACGGTCATCTGACTACCTTGACAATAGTAAAATTAATTATATATGGTGTCACTTTGTCAGGATCATGTCAGGATCATTTTCAATTTCTTTCAAAAAATTTTGTTTCAACATATAGGAAATTAATTAGGTATAGTGTCATGGTAGTCGTCTTCAATTTGGGATCAACCAGAGATGTAACAATACTTTGTTGGGACCATGTCAGGATCATTTCATGCAAGTTTCAGCCGAATCGCACCGGTAAAACTTGAGAAGAAGTTCAAAATGTGTTTTCAAGATTGTGACTGTGGCGGCCATCTTGGATTTCAGATCGACCCAAAAAATAACAACACTTTGTCGGGACCATATAAGGATCATTTCATGCAAGTTTCATCCAAATAGCACCGGTAGAATTTGAGAAGAAGTTCAAAATGTGTTTTCAAAATGGCGGCTGTGGCGGCCATCTTGGATTTCGGATCGACCCAAAAAATAACAACA